>JTLS01000586.1:0-16405 GCA_000826855.1 Basidioascus undulatus
GTACTGGAAAGTGGGCTCGATGGGTATTTGCGGGGGGGCGGCCCGGCCCGCCTGGCTATATTTGCTTACTGAACTGATTTTTAACTGAGGTGTTTCTAGATCGTTGTTGGGAGCGCTGATGTGGACATGCGGCGGGCATTGGTCTTTCACTCAATTCCATCCGCAAGTCGCTGTTTCTTACAGCTGTCTTTCAAGAGCTCGCTCATAATAAAAATGCGTCTCTTCCGCCGGACCAAGCTGTACCTGGACGGCACCACACTCGGTCCGAGTGCACCCTCCGACCGTCAAGGTTACCGCCAGTCAGTCACCACGTTGCGTCCCCAGACCGCGAGCCGCTCCTTGAAATGCCTGCCCATTTGTTGGTTGCTCTCCGCCACCTTGCTCAAGTTTTGACTTTCAGCTTTTCCAGACCACAACAACCACACTGCTGGTTTGCACTTCCATTATGTGAGGCATTGCCGTGCTGCACTGTTGAACAACGCTCGTCTCATGCAGTTACCTTTATTTCCAGGGCCGACACCGACACGCCAAAGACCAACAACACCCGCAGCGAGCCTGCGGCCTACAAGACCACCCTTCAGGAGCACGTCGGGTGGTTCGATTTTGACAACGACGGCATCATCTACCCGATGGACTCCTACCACGGCCTCCGGCTCATCGGGTTCAACGTTGTGGTCTCCTTCTTGAGCGCTTGGATCATCCACCTCGGTCTCTCGTGAGCTCGATAGCTTTCCGAAGCGCTTTCTTGGGGCTAAACGCCTACTGGGGAGGTAGAATGCAGACCAGCGGGAAGTTCGACACCCGTTTTCGCATCCCGGTCAGCGGTATCGAAAGGTCGAGCTGTTCCGCTTTCCACCTTCGAGTCTGGCATATTGGGCCTTACGCTCGCCTGAACTTATTTTGTACAGGGCTCTTCGCCACACCCAAAACGCCGAGGGCGCGTTCACCGAGGAAGGCCAGTTCAGCGAGGAGCGCTTCGAAAAGGTCCGCCCTGCCCTCCCTATCTTACAGTTTCCCGACCGTTAGCTGACTGGGAGCTGTTCGGGATCAGGTCTGGAAGTAAGCCATGCCTTTGGAAAGCTTCAGCTGCTTTCATTGTTCTGACACTCTGTCGCTCCTACACAGAGACATCACCGCCCCGCCGCACGAGACACTCACGTGGCCGGACATCACCGCCCTCTCGCGCCGCAACTTCCGCAAGACGACCTTCAAGGACTGGTTTGCTTCTACTCAGGGATGGGTCAGCCTCTACTACATAATCTCCCCCTCCGACGGGAAGATCTCGAAGGCGGACGTCCGCACGATGTACGACGGTAAGTCTCCGCTCGACTCTGGACAGACGTACCCGAATGGGTACTGAACTGGGGGAGGGTCGGATAAGGCACGCTGTTCGAGACGATCGCGACCAAAAGGAAGGCCAAGAAGGAGCAGAAGGCGAAGAAGGACTGAGAGAGGGAGGCGTGGGGCAGCCTCGCGTGGGCAGGCGGCAACGGGTGACTGGGAAGCGAGCCTATAACTCAACGCTTTGTTGTGCTGAAAAATCTTCTTGTCATTATGCGTTCCGAGGGCGGCAACTATTGTGCGGCAGGAATGAAAGTGAACGTATCTTGTGCACAACGGCCGTCAACGTCGTTGCTTTTTCTGAAACGAAATCGTTGCGCTGCGTTTTGTCCTACTTCCTGCCTTGCACCTGTCAAAGCGCAAAACTCTCTACCGCATGCTCTGTGTGAATCTGTGATTGGTATGCGTAATGTCGTGGCGTGGCAATTGCGGGAGGCGCCTAACCAGCAAGGCCGGCAAACGTGACTCTACCGCTCTGACGCGCAACCGATACATTTCTAAGAACATGTTGTATGAATGCGATGCAAATGCGAAGCCCAATAACGCAAGATGATTAGAACGAATGAAGATCAATAGTCCTGGTCCTACTCCTCCTTCCTCCGCTTCCCAGCCCTGCCGCCGAGATTGCGCGTCTTCATATCGCTGTTTACTCGCACGCGGTGAGTTGCCATACGTTACCACAAAAAAAAGAAAACGCACGCATGGGCCGCTGACTTCCGCTTCTTGGACGCCTTCTTCATGTCGTTGCGCTGAGCCTTGCGCTTCGCGGCCGCCTCCGGGTTCATGGCCGCCTGTGCGATTCCAAACTCGTTCAGTGAGATGGCAGGCCTCGGGATTGACATCGAGCACTGACCTGCTGGGCGCGAGCGGCCTTCCGCTCCCTGCGAACCTCGAGCGTGCGCTGACGGACGGCGTTGTACGCCTGAGAGAACGCAGTCGTGCCGATCTTCTCCTGGAGCAGGTCCTGAACCTCGTGCGCGAGCGTCTTGAGCTCCTCTGCAAATCAAGCTCAGTTAGCAAAGCAATCTCGCAGGATCCCGAGGGAGTTGCGCACCCAGCTGGGTGTCCTTCGGCGTGTCGTCGTCGAGCACGCGATAAAGCGGGGTGAGGATGTGGGTGAGGAAGGGGGTGATGGCGGGTGCGTCGAGATGGGTAATCATAGCCGCGAACCAGCGGAAAACAGAAGACGGCTCCTGCGACCAGCGAGTCTGCAGATGGATGAATGAGCTTGGTGGGATGAGGACGGGCGCGGAACGATGAATGGGAACGTACCGTTACGGCGTGCAACGGCGGCCTGTGAGCGTGTGCGGAGCGCGCTTGATGCGACAGACGGCTGAAGATCCATGCCAGCGGGTTCTGCTCGGACTTGGCCGCGTCGTCGCCACCCTCTTCGTCCTCGCTGCCCTCCGCGTCCTCCAAGTCCTCGCCATCGACCACCGTCGCGGAAGATCCCGCCCGCAACGCGACGAGCGCGAAACACTTCCCGATGTAGAAGAGATTCTTGACAATCTGCAAGCCGAGGGCGTCATCGACGTTCTCGCTCCGGAGCTGCAGCGAGAGCTTGCGCGCGATGTCGAGGAGGAAGGGGAGGGAGAGGGGGTCGGAGGAAGGTAGGTCGGGCCGGGGCGCCGCAACCGGCACGGACGCGAAGAGCGTGCCCAGCAGACGGCAGGCCTGCATGCGCACCCACGCGTGCGGGAAGAGGAGGTGCGCCTTGACGTCGGCCCAAGACGTCGAGCGGACGTTGTTGGGGAAGAGCTTGAGGACCTTCGAGAGGGCGTTGAGGACGTGGTAGGAGAGTTGCCAGTTGAGCACGTCCTCGGCGTCCTCCGGCGCGAACATCGAGTTCTCCACAGACTCCTCCAGCGCGGCGAGGGCTTCGCTGCTGCGCGCCAGCACGGCGCCGAGGTCGGCGAAAAGCGTGCCCACGAACGGCGCGGCGTCCTTCTCCATGACGTCGACGACGAGCCCGGACACCTGCGCGGACAGGCGAGCCAGCTGCGGCTGCTCCTCCTGCTCGCTCCACGCGTGGAGCATGGCGAGCATGGCGTCGCGCTGCTCCTTGGCGAGGATAGAGAAGAGCGCTTTGACGAGCGACGCAGCGACCTCGCGGCACTTGGCGGAGTCGTCGTTGGCGAGGACCATGACAAGCGAGACGAAGAGGAGGTTGGAGTACTCGCGCACGAGCTCGACGCCGAACTTGTTGAGGATGGCCGAGAGGAGCTCCATGACGGACAGGCGCCCGCTCTCGTGGACGTAGGACAAGTTTTGCGCCAGGAACGACATCTGCTTCTTCAGCCGGCCCTTGCCCTGCGGGTAGTCGAGGAGGAACTGGAGGTAGACGACGCGGCAGAGCTCGCGGACGTGCGCCGATTGATTCGTGACCATGATCTCCGCGACGCGCTCAATGAGGTCGTAGACCTCCGGGACGATGAGCTTGCGCGAAACGATGGCGCGGAGGAGTGAGAAGAGCGTCGCCTGTCGGTCGTGGTCTTCGAGATCCGGCGCCATGAGCTCGAGCAGGTACGTGAGCTGCTGCTCCTTGATCTCGGCGCCGTCGGCGTCACGGATGAGTACGGCGAGCGCCTTCAGCGCCGTTTGAGCGGTCCTAAAAGCAGTAAGTCAGCATCCGCATGAGTCGCAGTAGCAGGCTCAACAACTTACTCAGTGCCCGTGCCCGCAGCATCCTCGAGAATAGCGAAGATTTGCTTGACGTAGACCGGCAGCGACCGGGCGAGAGACTTGAGCGGCGCCTTGACGAGCGCGGCCGTGGCCTTCAAGCCGAGCACGACGACCTGTGCCTCGCCTGCGTAGAGCGTGTTACCGACGACGGCCACCATCGGCTCGAGGCGCGCCATCATCGCCGGGTCGCGGAAGTCGAACTTGGCTCGGCGGAAGGCGGTCACAAAGAGGTCTAGACCGAACGCTACGAAGCGGTGCGCGTTGACAGCGAAATGGTCCTCTTGCTTGGCGACCTCGCGCTTGAGCTGGACGAGCGCACCCGTCGAGACGTCCTTCTTCTTCGGGCCCTTGCGCGGGGCGGGCTTGAGGAACTGCGCATTCTGGCTGACGAGCGTGTGACAGAGGTTGAGGATGTCGGCGGGTGTAAACGAGGTGTTGGCGTTGATGCCCATCGTCACGCGGCGTAGGACCTCGTCAATCCCTGCCATCATCTTCGGCGACTCGGTCTGCTGCATGACGTCGCGCAGAGGGAGGAGGACGGACGCCATCTTGGACGGCGAGACGAGCCGGGCTACGATCTGGAACGAGTCGAGCGACTTGGTCTTCGCGCTGCGGACCTCGCGCGTCTTCGAGCGGTATTCCTCGTTCGCGGCGTCCTTCGCAGACTCTCCGAAGATCGTCTCCGTGGAGACGTGCACGACGTCGGCGACCACATCGTCGAGGTTGCCATACTTGGCAGCGTCCGACTCGATGAGGTGGACGAGGAGCGAGTGGACGGTGAAGGAGAGGACGTGGAGCTGAGGCCCACGCTGCAGCGCCGCGCGGAGCTCGCGCGTCATGATGGGGAGGAAGTCGGGCCCGAGGGTGACGGCAATCTTGCACAGCGTCTCGCGCGCGAGGTTGCGCGTGTCGCTGTCCTTGCTGCGGAGGATCTGTGAGAGCGCCGTGATGAGGCGAGTGACCTGGAGCTCGCGCTGGTCCTCGGGCAGGTTAAGTGCGACTCGCACGTATCCCGCCGCGATGGGGATGCGGATCGTGTCCTCGGTCTCATCCTTCTGCTCGAGATACGACATGAGCGTCGGGAGGAGCCGGTTGATAACGACATCGGCTATCTTGGCAGCCTGCGACGGTTGCGCAGCAGCGGCAGCAGCGGCAACGTTGACCTCGGGCTCCTCAGCCGCCTCGTCGTCGCCTTCTTCATCCGCTGCGAAAGAAACAACATCAGGATTCTAGTTCTCGTAAAATGTGAAGGCGAAATATTCTCACCAGCAGGTGCCTGCTCCAGTACGACCTCCTCCTCCATCGCGAAATGGAAGTGGTCGAGAACGGACATCGTGGCGCGTACGTACACCTTCTCCGAGGCCGTCTTCTCCTTCGCCAGCTTCAGATACTGCCGGACGAGGGCGTTGTACGCGCTCCACTTGAGTCGGCCGGCGACGTGCCCGAGGGCGGCGAGCGCGTCGTTGATGAGGTTGTGGTCGCACTGCTCGGTCGTGCCGGAGAGGAAGTGGCCGATGACGGGGACGAACACGCCCGCGAGCGTCTCGCTCGCGAGGTTGCCCTCGGCGCACTGATCGGCGAGCCGGCGGAGAGCGCGCGAACGACGGTGAACCTGGATGTGGTGGATGTTGTTGAAGAAGTTGGCCTCGACGTCGCCGCCCGCGAGGAGACACCGCATGTCCACGAAGACGGGGAGGTCGACCTCCTCGACGGCAGCGGCGATAACGCTCAGCAGCTCGGTGCGGACGAGCTCGATGCGCGAGCGGAGGCCCTTGCGGACGCCCGGGTATAGCATGCGCATGAGCGTCGACGTGTACGCCTCGTCCTTGCGCGTCGCGACGAGGTGAACAAACCGGCGCATCGCCAGGGACGCGCTCGTGCGGATCGACAGCTCCTCCGGGTCCTGGACGAAGAAAAGCATGTTGTAGAGCAGAGGGATCCATTCGCGCAGCGTCAGGTCGTTCGCGAGCTCCTCGTTGAGCTTGGAGAACGCCGACAGGCGGCGGTCGAAGTCAGGCTCCGCGATGCGACGCGCCGAGAAGGCGTTCAGCTCCGCGACGAGGTCCGCGGCACGTGCGAGAGACGGGTCCGCAGCGCCAAACGCCTTGAACGCCCCCACGAGCTCGACGCGAGCCTGGTGGCTGCGGAGAGTAGCGAAGAGGGTGCTGAAGAGGTTGAGGTTGTGTTGGAAGAAGTCGGAGGCCGGGTCGGAGAAGGCGGGGACGAGGGGGAGGAGGTTGCGAAAGATGCGGAGGAGGTCCGACTTGACGCGCTCGGGGACGACCTTCGTCGGCTTGCGGACGAGGGGAGCGAGCAGGGAGAGCAAACGCGCCGATTGCTCGGGGTCCTCGACGAACGCGGCGATCTCGGACAGGATCATGATCTGGCGCTTGACGAGGTCTTCCTTCGCGCTCGCGGCTTTCGCACCGCCGTTCGCCTCGACGAGGTTGGCGACGTTGACGAGCAGCGGCTGGACGTACGGCCGGACAACCTTGTCGCGGACCTCGCTCGTCTCGCCTTCGAGCGTCGCAGCCGCGAGGATGTGCTCGACGATGTCGAAGACGCGCGAGATGACCGAGGGCTTGACCGCCGGCGCGGTGAGGATGTCATACACCTTGGCGAGGAGGCGCTCGTTGTAGTCGACGAGGAACCGGACCGTCTCGGGCTTTTCGGACCACAGCGCAAAGAGCTCGAGGAGACTCGACGGCGCCTGCGTGTTCTCGCGGTCGAGGAGCGGCAGGCGGGGGGAGATGAACGACTCGAACGCCGCGGGGAGGTAGCGCGTGAAGTCGTACGTGACCGGCTGGCGGAAGAAGTCGCCGAAGCGCTTGAGACCGAGGAGGCGGACGGAGTGGTACGGGACGTGCTTCTGCGTGGGCTCCGCCTCCGCGGCGGCGGCCGCCTCGTCCTCGTCCTGCTGCTCCTCGCGTGCCTTGGCGATGTGGCGCTGCGCGTCGTGGACGAGCTGGAGCGTGATGCCGAGCAGGACGGGCCAGTGCGGGACAATGAGCTTGCCGAGGTGCCTGAGCACGTCGCCGAGGAGGGAGAAGAACCCGAGCTGCTTCTTCCCGGCCGGTGGGTCCTCGAGATCGCGCAGTGCGAACGACTTCGCCTGCGCCTGCGCATTGATGATGTCCTCGAACGGCGCGGTCATGAGCTGGACGAGCGTCTCCAGCTCTTCGGAGAGACACCCGCTGAGCGCGGCGAGGATGGCGTTCTTGCGCGCTTGCGGGCCGGAGCCGCTTGCGCTGTTGCGGCCCTTGCGGGAGATCATGAGGCCGTACAGGATGCGGATGACGATGGGGAGGACGGCCGCGCGGTGGTCGGGCTGGATGACCTCGCTCTCGATGCCGAGCGTGATCGTCGTGAGCTCGTCGCGGAACATGGCGTCGTCGAGGAGCGCGCGGAGGTTGTCCGCGTAGGGCGCGAGCGCGGGGTCCTTCCACGTCAGGAGGCACTCGAGCGCGAGCTTCTGCACGCCGGAGTCGCCCTTTGCGAGGAGCTCAAGCCACAGCGCGTGTAGCTCGTCAGACCGGAAGAGCGCCTTCGGGTTGACGAACTTGATGAAAAGCGTGAGCCAGGAGGACAGCCGCGCGCGGATCATGCGCTGCGATTGCCGCTCCTCGCCTTCGTCCGCGAGCTCATCGAGGCTCGGGCGCGCGAAGTGCAGGAAGAGCGGGACGAGAACACGCGAGTTCTTCTCCGCGACGGAGGGCACCTCGCACAGCGCCGAGAGCAGTTGCGCCTCGTAGTTGACGACGTCGAGGCGGTCCGTAGACAGCTGAGCCTAATGTGCCTCCTAAATCAGTGTCGGTCTCCTTTTCCTACATGTTGCAGCAGTTCTCACCTTCACAGCCTCCCTCAAGTTACCCGCCTCGCCCTCGAACGCCCTACCAAGCACGGCATCCCACTTCTCCAAGTTCGTGCACCTGAACGTCGGGTCGTCGGTGTCGTATTCGCTACCCCTCGGGCGCGAACCCTCCGCAAGCCTTCCCTCTGCCAGCGCCGCCCATGACGGCTTCGGCGGGGCCGCCTCGCCGCGCGTGGCCTTCTCCAGTTCGGCGAAGACCGCAGCCCATGTCGGGTCCTGGTGCGACTCGAACAGGCCCGAGAGCGACGTGATCGCCTCGGCCCAAAGCGGGCGGAAGTTGACCTTGAGCTGGGCTGGCAAAGGGCACCCAACGTCAACATTGATGTTCCGCAGGTGGGATATGCAGACAGTGCGCAAAACTCACCGATGAGGAAGCCCGTCCCGGACTCGCGCTCGCTCTCCGCGACGTCCGCGAGGTTGAGCGCCTGACCGACGCGGCGAAGGCGCATGCTGCGGTCGCGCGACGACTGGACGGTCAACGGCGTCTGCTCTACGTCGAGACATTTGGCGTAGAGGTCGGACGCGCTGCTGGCGGCGAGGAGGGAGAGCGAGGCGAGGCGGAGGGCGGACGAGTGGGAGAGGAGGTTGCGGCGGAGGACTGCGAGCGCGTCCGGGGAGACGGCGGATCTGCAGGAGGAGAGGATGAGCAGAGATGCGGGGGCTGTGGATGGCGGTGGACGCACTTTGAACCCTCGAACAGAGCAGTGATGGCTTGCAGCACTGGTGGGTACGCGCCCCACCGCTGGACGATCTCGTCTGCCCGGCTGCGGACCTCCTCGGCCCGCCCGAAGCGGTCGAGGAGTGTGATCGTGGTCGAGAGGAGGAACACCTCGTTCGCGGGGGTGGCGAAGAAATCGTCGCGCGGGGTAGAGGTGAGGAGGTGCGCGAAGAGGGCGGACAGCTCGGCGGGGAGGTGGGGAGGCGGAGTAGGAAGAGCAGAGAGAAGAGGGGGGAGGCGCGAGAGGAAGAAGACCTGCATATGGGTATCAGGTTAGAACTACCCGGGTTTAAGACCGTATTCGACAACTTACATCGGCCTCATCGCGCTCCTCCTTCTCAACCAGCCGCCGAACCGAGCTCTGCGCGTCCTCGTCTACGGCGGTAGAAATCGCACCGAGCCAGCTCTTGACCCGCTCTACCCCAGCGCTCCGCGGCGCAGGGAACTGCCCACGCGCCGCGAGAGACGAGAGAAGCGAGAAGAGGGGGCGGTGGAGGGCGGGGTTTTGGTGGTAGGTCGTGCTGTGGATGGTAGACATTAGTTAACAGGGATGGCATGGACAGCATGTCTTGCGAACGGACGCACCGTGAAAGAGGAGGAAGCATGAACTGCTCGATGCCGGACCACCGGAGCTCAGAGAGCGCAGAGCAGAACGCCAAGACTTCCTCGGGTCTCTGTGGATCGTAAAGGCATTAACAGCTGACCTCAAGGGAATCTCAGCAGCAATCCAACGAACCCCTGAAGCGAAGACGGCCTCCAGAATCTGCACGCCTGGGCTGAGCCAGTCCTCGAGCTTGCCGACGACGAGGCCGGTGGCGAGGAGGCGGAGGAGCTCGGGTGAAGCGGGGGAGGCGAACGCGGCGGGGAGGAAGAGGAGGGCATGGATGTGCTGCAGGATCTGCTGGCGTATTTTGTCTGCAAAGCCCTCTCAAATTCAGCGCTGCTCCGGGCCGAAGCACGTCCCAGAACCACGCACCTTGTACTCGCACACCCTTCCGCACGCCCAAGCAGATCTGCGCCACCCGCAACGTCACGCCCAGCCGCTCGACGTCCTGCTCCTTCTCGCCGGTCTTCCACCGCTCGGCCTCGGCGCCCAGTGCACCGGCGACGACCTCCGCTGCGGGCGCGAAGAGCTCGGATTTCCGGACGTGGTGCAGGACCGCGATGAGCGTGCGGGTGAGGATGGTAGACCGCGCGGAGGAGGTGGGGGAGGCGAAGGCGAAGGTGAGGAGGTGGGAGAGGGTCGCTGCGGCGCGGGAGTGAAGGGTTTGGTTGACGGACTAGGAGAGGGTGTGTTAAGGGTGCTAGATAGAAAGGGATGTGATACGGAAGACGAACCTTCATGCATTCTGCCAGCACAGTCGCCACGCCCGGGCACAAGCGCTCGTCCTCCTCCGCGCCCTCGAGCATGCGCCCAATCATGCGCTCCGCCACCTCGCCCCTGCACCTCCGCACCAATCCCGCCCAGCCCTCAGCGACCCATCGTGCTGCATCGCCGCCGTCAGCAAGGAACGGGCGGACGACCTCCCACGTGTCGAGCGCGGACTGGCCGTCACCCTTGGCGAGCTCGCGGGAGAGGAGGCCAAGGAGGGCGGCCGTCGTGGAGTAGGCTTTTTCGAGGAGGGCAGGGACTTGTTTGGCAGTTGAGGAGGTGGGAAGGCGGAGGAGGACGGGGAGGAGGGTGGGGAGGAAGGGGTGCAGAAGGGCTGAGAGGGTGCGAGCGAGAGGGGGGACGAGGCTGGAAGGAACAGGGGAAGGTGAGCCTCGGGCGAACAGACCAGGGGAAGGGAAGACTCACTCGAGGATGCCCAACCAGCCACGCCACGATTCGTCTCCCTCACCCTTCTCCAGACCCCGCACGACAGCGTCTACAATCTCCTTCCTCCAATGGACAACCATCTCGAGGCTCTCGCTCTTGCCGCGCATGGCGCGCTCGAACGCCTGGAACCCGAGCGCAAGGTTCTGCTCGCGGAGGTCCTGGAGGCGGGTGTGGAACGGGTTGGGGTCGTCGTCGTCTGCATAGTCAGGCTTGGTCGCCGCGGCGAGGGCGGGCTTGATCTGGATCGCGGCGGTCTGGGCGGAGAGGGACTGGTAGCGGTGCCGCTTGTTGGACGGCGCGGTCGTCGGCGGCTGCTTGCGCTTCAGCGGGCGCCGCGAGCTCGAGGCGGAGGACGACATGGCCGATGGAAAATATGGAGAATAGAATGAGGCCGAGAGGGAGAATGAGGGCGTCGGCGGCGTGCCCGATGGCGAGAAGGCAAGGCGCAGCGGCCTCCGGGCAAATTGTGAGGCAGGCGCGTGGGAATTGGATTGGCTTGACAGGTGACAGTGCCGACATCTACTTACAACGACCAAGTTATCCAGGGGAAAGTGCTGGTGCAAATATCTCCATGTGCTCGTCAAGGGCGAACAACAGGTACAGTCACTCCCTTCGCATTGACGAAAGCGATCCCCCTGCCGGCCAATACACATGCCATGCGGAAGACCCACTGCAGCGCAGCCGCCACGTTCGGGTACCAAGGCGACACTGCACTCGCATGCGAGATCGACGTTGAGGCGCCGGAGTAAGGTGGAACAAGACAGAATCGAAGGAAGGATCATGGTGAAGCTGTGGTACTCGTTAAATAGAGCCCGGTTGCTCTGAGGACCTTGAGGCGACGAAGACCCGAGATTGAGCTAATCAAGCTCGCGAACTCCCCCTCGCTGCGGAGGGAAAGTCTCGCCAAAGCCGACCAGCAGCTCATGTACGCCCAAGACCCGTGAATGGTCAATCATCATCGACGAGACAAGAGAGGAGGGACTGACAGAACTGGCTGATGTAAGATGCTGTCCGCAAGTGCACCGTGCGGAACAGCAGAGGTGACCGCGATGTCCTGCTCGGTGACAGGACGTTAGCAGGTATGGTACGACACAGCAATGACTGAGCCACTTGCCTTCCACGCCTTGCAGGCCAGCACCAGAGTGAAGAGCCACGCTGACGCAACCCTCTAGAGGAGGGTAAACAAAGTACTACGGCGAGTTCGAAGATGCGAGAGAGAATCTCGGGCGGTACACGCGCCTGGGCGATCGAGAGGGACACGATTTTCTGGATGGTGGGCTTGAAAGTTCGCAGATGCGAAGTCAGGCCAAACGTATGATGTTCGAAGGAGGTGGAGAGAATCGGGTCGTGGCAAGCGTCAAAGGGTGCTGGGCGGTCAGGCGCCGCGTTTCCAGGCCACCGTCAGGATGAGCACGCGCCGCGTTCCACGAGTGCCACAAAGGAAGGTACTCACGGCTTTCACTGCAGAACTGAAAATGTGCGGTGAATTAACAGCGTGTGTGTGCATATTACCGGAGGATGTCTGGCATTTAATGTCACTTGCCTTCGCGTCGATACCTGCCTTTCAGTCTTGAAAGCGTTTGCAGCAGTAAGGGCAGCCTCATTCTCAAGCCTGCATATATGCCAAGAAAGCAGCATCCCATAAAAATGCTCGAATATCTTCGAAAACCACATCATTCAAACTCCTATCCCCTCAGAGCTTTTCAACAGACGCTTCCTCTTCAGGAGCCTGGTCCGCAACCTCCACCAGCAAGACTTGCCCCCCCTGCTGCCATCCCCAAGCTTGTAGAGACCCCGCAGCGGAGCAAAGTGAAAGGGGAAAGGAAGGCCCCTTCAGTTGGAAAGCATAATTTGGGAAGGATGGGAGGTCGCGCAACCTCGGGATGTGGTGCAGACGGGGGAGGCGGTTGAAGACGTTGGAGAGAGCGAGGGCGGCGTAGAGGGCAGTGATCAGGTCTAGCGCAAGGTTCGGGAGGAGGTGCTGAAGGGGAGTATTACGATAAGTTTTTTCACTCGCCGAGGTGGAATGGGAAAAGAGACGAATATAGGGAACACACGCGTACAAGGAAGAACTTGACGGAGTCGAAGCAGGAGTGGATGAACTTGGAGATCAGGCATGTCTAGAAGAGGAGGGAGGACAAGCAGTAAGTTTTGGTAAGATTGTATTCCCCAGTGTAAGCACACAACGCACCGTCATTTCCTTGGAGGTCGTGTACGACATGCACACAATGAGCTTCTTGCCATCGAGATACCTGAACTCGCGAATCTTCTGCCGCAGTCCGTCGCTCAATCCCAGCCTCCGCTCGAACCCAACCCCAATTTCAAACACACACCCACCTTCTCCCACTTCACAACAACCCCCGTCTGGCTGAGGTACAGCCATACCAACAGCCCCACGCCGAGGAGGTACGTGGCCGTGAGCGTCGCTAAGCCTCCGAGGAGGTCGCGGCCCGTGACGCGGCGATGAGGACCGGAAGCTGCCACGGCGATTGAAGGGGGAAGTGGGATGGTGGGGTGATGCTGGACGGAAGGTGCGGTGGAAGACGGCCACTGCGCGAGTAGGTTGGGGGGGCGCGGTTGGGCATGTTGCGTCTTCGACGTTGCGCTGGACTGGAAAGTACAGGTGGTGCGGAGTCGATAGGGAGGGATGTGAGCCAAAACAAGCCTGAGGGCGTCGCCAGGGAGGGACAGGGCACGACGGCAAGGGTCAAAGAGATCGAAACCGACCTTAGTTTGCGGACTGTGTATGTGCCGACTGAGTGCGGACGAACGGCTCTGCGACGTCGCCATTTCAAAGGGCAGTATTAAGTCGCCTGGAGAAACGTCACCTTCTCTGTTATGTAAAGCCCATTCTCCAGGGCTGTTCAAAACAGGGCGAACCGATTGTTGGAAGGCACAGGGAGGTCGACCGACGGCAGTTGTGGCGTGTTGTGCGGTACCTACGAAGGCGCGTGAAATGCTTGAACAAAATTTTCTCCCATGGTAAAGAAGGCTATCATCCTGTAACCGCTGAAAGTGGGCGACCAGCGCTTACAGCTCATGGACCAGTCCGGTCACAAAGCGTACGCTCCATGGCCCAGCTGTAAGTGCCGCATCAACAACATCCATTGTTTAGAGGTCAGTATTGAGAAAAATATAAACTCAGGCCCTGTGGGGGTAAAAACAAAGTACACATGTACACATGCCTTAGGAAATCTTTCAGAAGACTCTGACGAAACGCCATATATGGTGAACGAGTGACGAAGACTTGATGGGAACCATTTAATGCAGACGTAGATAGTCTCCGACAGGCGTGGCTCGCCAGCCATCAAATTTGCACGCGTGGTTGTCGAGCGACTCGAACACTCGGATAGCCTGCCCAGTCAGTGATATCTAAGCGTCATCCTTTTCAGGCTTGCAGACACCCGCCAAATGCAGCGACAAGGGTACGTACTCAGATGCTGCCCCAAAGCTGTGCCGGCGCAAGAACCCCTCTTTAACCTCAACAGGCAGCAAAGCCGCAACGTGCCATTCGATTCACACTTCGTTCCTTTTCTTTCTTTACTGATCGAATCGCCATCATGAGGGCGTCTCTATCAGACCTTTCGCCCGAGATCTCTTGCTCATTTCCGCACCCACCCCGCCTCTTTTGCGGGCAGCGTCTATCGTAAGGAATGGGGCGAGAAGTGGGATAAGAACCCGCACCCAGCCAGACGCGAGCGTCACAGAATCCTGCTGCCTCTGTCGCAGACCTGCCGAGCTCTGCGAACAGTCCTTGCCTTTCGTTTTCGAGACGCTGCGCGCCTCTCGAGAGGCGCCCGACGACGCCGAGGCGAAGGCGTCTTCGCGAGCGCATCACCTTCTTGTTAGAGCGGCCGGAATTGCGATTTTGGTGCGGTGAGTGAACCCAGTGGTCAGGCGACGATCTCCCCACCGAAGACAGAGAAACTGACAAAGGCTTTCCCCCCTAGGACGGTCGACCTCGATCTGCCCCAAAATGATCGCGTTGCGCCCACCCCGCTCCTGACGCAGCTCCGTAAGCTGCCCCCCTCCTCCCCAACCTCCAGCAAGTCAACACCAACCTCCAGAGGGCCCAGGTCCAGGCAAAGCTGCACGACCTGCGCCTCCCATCCGGCGCGAGCTCCGATTCGCGGCACATCAGGACTGGGCGCGCGTGATGTACGTGGAGAACGCGGCACGCGCCGAAGAACAAGACGCCCACCTTGGGCGAGGGCGGACCTTCCGATAAGGTCGTCAGATACCTCGTCAACAAACCGCTATATGAGGGAGGTTACGAATCCCCTTGCGTAAGCTTAGCGGTTGGTCCTTGCATCGGCGTTCCAAACTTGCAAGGACACGTATTACTGAATTCTCGATTCTCCCATACGCCAAATCCCCAGGATTCAAAAACATTTGTCCCAACGTTGAGTTCTTCGACTACGGCGACTCCATCTTGGGAAGCGGGACCAAGAGGTGCGGTGCATGGTACATCCTCGTGCTTTGGAAGACCTTTACAATCGCCTTCACCCTCTGTATTTTCGGAAGTGGAGGGCTAAAGGACTTTTTCGCAGCGAGCCGCTCCCGACCTTTCCGCGTTCCCTTTCCTTCGCGAGGTCCGCGTTGCCATCCGTGCTGTCGGCGAGCTGCCGCACAACCCCTCGTACATCCTTCCTGACTGGGCTCCGAGGCTCGTAGAAGGAGCACCGCGGAACGAGCAGGAGCGGTGTGCGCGAGGGCTTCTCGAGGGTATCGCGAGGGAGTTGGGGAAGCATTGTCCTCGCTTGGAGCGTTTCTGGTATGGCGAGGAGGCGGTGCTTTTGTGCGCATCAAGAGGGACGATGCTGGGGCACTCAACCGGGTTGAGGTTGGCGCGCTTCCGAAGAAGGTGTTCTACACAGGGAGATACGGTTAGACTGGAGGAAATTTATCACACGTTCGGGCCTTACCAGCCCTTTTGGCCTACGCATGTTACACATGCCGCACAGAGATGCAAATGAAGTGTCGATTACCGAAACAGACAAGGCAGCACATGTCAATTGTGCACATGTATGGAAGAGAGTAAAAATCTAGGTGAAACATCTTGATATTTGCAAGGAGGCAAAGCACAGTAAAAGGAACTCGTTTCGCGGTGCAGAGTGCGGACGCAGCGAGAGGCTCTTTTCGAAGGTCCTTTGAACCTCCGGCATTCCAATTTGCGAACCATGACACTTGACTATTGATATACGTTGTGAGATCTTCATCACATTGTAACGCATTTCCATCCCCTAGGCAATTCAGAAGCAGCTTTACACGCACACGTGGCTTTGTACAGGCTCATGGTATCGGTCTACTGTGCATGCGCTGTGGGGAAACTGCAAGTGTCACTGCACTGCAACCAGCTCTACATGTGCGTTCAAGTGTGGGCAACAGGCACAGTCACTCCCTCCGCATCAACCAAAGCGATCCCCGAGCCGGCCAGTTCGCCCGCAGGCGCATGGCCCACTGCAGCGCCACCGCCACGTCCGGATTACCATCCGCGTTTATCAAATAGTCCAAGTTGAAGTTGTCGTTACTCACGACCTCCATCCGGCTCAGCACGGGCAGCTGGCCTTGTCAAACGCAAGCAGAGCGCCCTCGGCTGCTTCTCGAGTGCCGGCCTTCTCGGCATGGATGTCGAGAGCGAGTGTTTCGAGCGTCTTGTGGCGGAGCCGGGAAAGCGAAGGATGGAATGACTCCTCGGAGCGGATGTCGAGGCGCACGAGTTGGGGGAAGACGTCCCCCAAGGTATCGAAGAGGACGTACCTGTCGCCGAGCTCAATGCCCAAACACCGCAGGTTGCGGCCAAGCTTCCGAAGGACGCGCGGTACCAGCCCCGGCTCGATGTCGAGACCCTGGAGGTCCGAATAGAGCTCTTTGAGCGAAGGAAGGGAGGCTCGCGCGAGATTTACCAAGCACGCATCCCTCGACTCAAGCTCGCCAGATGCGAATGTGGGCTTGCGCAAGTGCGGCATCTCGA
>JTLS01000587.1:0-16390 GCA_000826855.1 Basidioascus undulatus
GGGGGGGGGGGGGGGGGGGCGCATGGCTAAATGTGGGGAGTTAATGTATTATACTGTTTTTCCGTGCGTATTCCTGTTTTTCCTCCCTGCAATGCATATATTTCTTTCCTAGCATCCCTCCAGTGTGAAACGCCTTTTAGCGGGCTGTATGCGCTGATGTAAACGCACATACATAAACATTACTCAGACGCTGCCTGAAGGACTGCGGGGCGGCCCTGAAGCATAGCAGACGTGTTTGGGCTAGCGGTATCCTAGCACACAAATACTGAAAGCACTGCTGAGCAGGCTAGGAACAGTGCGAGTACGGTCCGCTGGTAGGCAGCCCTTACGGGCGCTTTGCCAGTAAGACAGCGGAGGGCCGTGCCCTCTCATTCTGTTACCTAACACCCACACAGACACACTGTTCTGCACGGAATATGCTTCAAGACCCGCATCGAGTATTCTCTTGACCAGCAGTCTCGAAAGCTGCCCAGAAGCAGTTCGACCATTTGTGCTGGGTTTCCTGCGTCACCGTTCTCACCACATCTCAGCTACTGAAACTTTAACAGTTTTCTTGGTCTTTTGCACGTCAAAGCGTCTCTTTTTCTGAAGAGATCTATAACCAATCGTGCTCATGTGAGCATCCAAGAGCATCAGTACGACGTCGACAGGGACGTGTCCGCACCTTCCTTACAAACACACTGATAAGCGCTGCCGGACTTACGTTTCCGCAAATGGAAGTATCTTGAATGGGACATCAGATAGCTTGCGTCGAAGGGGACATCGAGAGCATGTGGCGAAGCAAGTCGAAGGGCCGGCTGCGCCGAAAGTTGCGCCGCGTTTTTCAAACCCTCTTTCTTTCGTCCCCTCATCATCCTCTGACAACTTCGCACACCTCTCTTTTACCTCCCTTTGGAGACCGGGCGCCTTATCATTTTTAAATCGCCCAATTCTTATCGCTGCTGTCTATTCGAAGTTGTTTCGCTACCACCGTCATGGGCAGACTCGAGCTTCCCGAGCTTCCCGCTCCTCAGCCTCCCGCTCGAGATCGTCCACTTTACCGTCTCACCTTTCTCGAGCTGACCGGCATTGTCGCGTTCTCTGAGGCATCCCGCTCCTGTCGCCTTCTTGCTCTTCCTATAATCTTCGGTGAGATGACTATCGGCTCGTCGGCCGGGGATGTCAACCTGAGCGGTCTTGCTTGGGCACTGGCGATTTTGGAGAGCGTGGGCGACGAGTTCAAGGGAGCGATAAGGTGTGTTCGTTAAACCCACAACCATTGAGTTCAGCTTTGTAGCTGAATATGCGAGGATTCCGGAGGATTCTCAGATCTCTGCAGTTGACCAGCGCTTACGGTTCCACTGCTTAGTACCGCAAAACGCCAGACCACACCGAAAGATTGTTGCACGCCCTCGGCTTACTTTGAATATCAGATGTCTCTATTTGAAGCCTTGGGCTTCGGAGATCCCGATCAAATACCTTCCAGCGATCTTGTCAGTCTTGCGCGGCCTTCCGAGGCTATGGGATCTGCGTCTCAGCTTCGAGTGGGAAACACCGGTGCTGGGCGCGCCATGCCTCGGTCTTCAAGGATTGAAGACGCTTCAGATCTTCTGGCGCTTGATCGATGAGTCGAGCCGACCCGGAAGGGGGCTCGTCCATCTCGAGGCTCTTGTCATCCGTCACTGCCAACGCTCGTGCGCCTTCACATCGCGAACGAGGCCAAAGAGAATAGCACCGTAGCTTTCGGCTTGAAGTTCCCTCTGCTTGCGGATGGAGGGGCAACGCTCAGGGCATTAGATATATCACCTACAGTCGAAACACGGGAGTGCTCGAGATGGCTTGCCAGACTTTTCCAAATCTCCTCGAGCTGAGCATCATCTGGAAATGCAAGGTCGGCCCCGGGCCGTGCTGGAAGGTATGTATTGATTTCGGTACATTTTGCTATCCATTGAGATGAAACGTCAAATCTCACAGGACGAGTATATTGGTCCGCTCTCGACCCTTTGCAACCTCGAGCGTCTCTGCTTGTCGCACGACTTTGAGAGTCTTGCTCATGACAGCTTCGATGAGCTCGATGACGAGGAGCTTGCTTGGGATAGCCTATTGCGTGGCATCGGCGTTGCCACTCACGCCGGCTCGAGGCGACGCGCAAGCTTGCCACTGCGTGCCCGAGGCTGCGCAACTGCCTATGGAACTTGCCTTGGCCGCGCGATGAAGCTGATAATAACACCCATGTCTTCGTTGTGTGCGAGAGGTCGCTTGGTGAGCGGGACGTTTCCCAGTGAAGGGATGGTGGTTGCGCCATGAGCTTGATTCGAGTGATGATGAGGAGGTGGTGGTAAGCGAGGATGGGAGCGTGGACACCGATTCTGGGGAGAACTGGTAACTAGACCAAATGTTGTTGTTCTATCGATATTCTCTTATGGGAATGTGATAATGCGTTCACCAGAAGTCCGCACGTGTTGAGTTTCGGGCCATCCGCTAGAAAGTGCGAAGTGAGCGTTTATCGTGGATTCGTTCCACGCAATATTTATTCTGCAGTTCCAAAGAGATTTTTCAATAGTTTGGAAAAGGCGTGCGGTGGAGAGGTTGGTATAATTACTCGGTTGCTTTCCAACGTCACACCAAGTAAATGTTGTGCGGCTCTGTAAACAATGCCCAACTGCTTATAGGACGGAGCGACACGGTCTTCTCAACGGCTGAAGGCCCCAATACTAGCGAAACCTCAGCACACATGGCAGCATCATCTTCACCGGTGGGCGCCGGCGCCGCTTCCTCATCGGGATGCTTACGACATCAGTACGAGCAATACATAAACACAAGAACGATGCTCGAATAAACCACCACCGTACAACAGCGCCGTCGCGAGCATGCCGCGTCCCGCTCCCCGACACTCAGTCGTCCCGCTTGGCCTTCTTCTTCGGCGGGCCCTCGCCGTTCCCGCTGCTCTTCTTGGGCGCCTTCTTCTTGGGCGCCTCCTCCATCTCGACGTCCGACCCTCCGCCTGCATCCGAGCCTTCCTCGTCCGACTCGGACTCGGACGGAGACCCGCCGTCGGAGGACGACGCTTGGAAGTCCTCGTCCTCTGCGGGTGGGCGATGGCGGAATGAGCATGAGTAGGTCCAAGGCGAGGGCAGTAGAGAGAGGGTGAGGAAGGGGGAAAGAAAGAAAAGGAGAACCCACCCGACTCGTCCTCATCCTCGTCCATGGCCGCCCCGCCCGCGGCCGCCGGCGCGCGAGCCTTGGGCTTTTTCCTCCCCGCGTCCTCGTCGCTCTCCATTTCAACATCCTCGTCCTCGTCATCGTCCGAGAGCATCGCGGGCGCGCCGAGCAGGTCGCCATCCTGCATCTCGTTCTTGATGCGAACCTTGTGCGAGCGGAAGAAGTCCTCGAGCGGCTGGTGCTCCTCCCGGTTGAGCGACATGAACGTGTGCTCCGGCCCGGACTTGGTCACGATATTGAGGTCGAACGTCTTGCCAGACGAGACGGCGCCGCCGACGCTGTTCAGGAGGACCAGACCGAAGGATGGCGTCAGGGACTGCTGCGATTGTGGGAGAAGGGGCAGACAGACGCACCGAGAGAAGATGGCTTGGTGGATGTCGTTGAAAGGAACGTGGACGGGCTGCTTGGCGACGAAGATGAGGGACTTTTCGAGGATGTACAGGTCGCCCTGGACGGCCTTGACGTTACACTTGATCGCGTATTGCCCGTTGTGGCTGAGCGTGCGGCGGCAGTCAGCATGCATCCCAGAATGTCAGTCCGGGCTGCGCAGAGCTCACGCACCTCCGGAACGATTTGGGGGTGATAATGTCCTTTCCGCTCAGCCCCCGGAAGACGGACGAGACGACCTCGAACGTGGGCGCGTCGTAGCGCTTCAGCAGCCGGTCGCCGTACTTCTCCTTGATCGCATCTCTGCTCGCACCCAGGACGCATCAGTACCAGTTCATGCTAGCAGCGTGGGTCAGAGAAACGCACTCCTCCATGTTGAGCTCCGCGTCCATCTCCTCGTCCTTGGCGAACTGCATGACGAGGTACGGGTACCGCGTCTGGCCTTGCCGGATTGGCGGATCGAGGCCGACCTGCGTGCGCGGCTCAGTCAGACTTCCCTTGCGGATACCCTTCCCACATGCGTGGAGGACTTACGACGAGCTGCAGGTGGATCTCGTCCGGCTTAGGCAAGAGGAACATGCGCGTGATGGACGAGTACAGGATCTTGTAGTCGTACGTCTTGCCGCGCAGACGAAGGAACGTGGGAAACATGTCGACGTCGTAACGACCTCTGCGAAAGGCAACCTCTTCAGTCTCTACCTTTCCAGACACCACAGAAAAAGGATTGAAAGTGCACCTGGGCGTGACGACGAGCACCTCGTTGAAGACGACGAGCCCCTCCCCACTGACCTGCCCGATCTCCGCCTTGTCCTTGATCTGGTCATGGAACGCCTGCGCCGCGGTCACCTCCTCGTCCTCCTCCCCTCCTCCCGCGTCCGAGCCCGCGTCCGACCCGGCCTTGACCGTGCCGGGGATGTAGAACCGCATCTCGACGAGCTCGTCCGCGCGCCGGGACTTGGACGAGGACGACGTGGGCGCGCCCTCGGCCGAGGCGGTCGGGTCGACGAACTCGAGCGATACTTCTGTCTTGGATGCGATGTTCGAGTTGGCGATGTTGCGGAGGGGAAGTTCGAACATTGTCCGGCCAGAGACTTGGAAAGCGAGGTCCGAGCCTGCCCATGCCCTCATCAGTCCCATGCCTTCCAGAACATATCGCAATGTGGACGCACCCTGGAAGTCCGTTTTACCCCAGTTCCAACCCTTGATGGAAATCTCCTTCGTCTCCAGCGTGATCCCATAGAAGTCCTTGACCGCCTTGCTGAGGCGGTCAAAATCCTGCAGATCGCGGGGATATGAGCACGCCAGCTGCCTGTCCGAGAGCGGGAGTGTACTGACCTCCCGCATCAGCCCGTCGAACGTTTCGCGTCGGCGGTCGTTCTTCAGACCGATACGAAGCTGGAAATTGCGGGCCACCCTGCATGAATGCCTGTCAGCCGCACCGTCTATACCGACTCAAAGCAGCTCATAGCACACCTGATCCATTGCATCCACTTCATGTCCCCCGCCGCCACGGTGACGAGCGACCCCTTGTCATCGCTCTTCCACCCCAAACCCGCCTGCTGCAGACGCAGCACTGCCGATGGAAAGACCGTGATCAGCTAAAGCTCTCCAGCAGGCCGCACCCAACCAGGGGTGGAGAGACCTACTGCCCGGCTGCGGGTTGAGGTCGTGAAAGACCTTCTCAAAGCTGTTCCGCCAAACTTGTGAGCCTCAGTCGCGGTTGCACAAGGCGCGTCCATGGCCGACGTACTCGACGCTCATGCTGCCGGCCTGCGGAGATAGGTGTCGGCGTCGAATGTGGGTTGCTATAAGCGCCTGTGCTATGAATTCACGGACTTTGCGATAGTGTGAGCGCAAGAGATGGTCGTTGGCAGTGGCGAAGCGAGTTGCACGACCGACATGAGCTCGACGCGAACCGCGTTTCGGGCGTAAGTCTGCATGTGTGTGGCATTTCATGTAGGTTCGAACCCCTTTCGGCCCTCACGAGCACTGCTCGGGCGGCAAACAGAGGTAGTATCTTCCGTGTTTTGATTCGCAACCACTGCGCATATCCTGTTCAAAGATACTCATACTCCCTGAAAATTGTAGAGACCTACTGATCGATGAACGCAGTCAACGAGGTCCAGTGTGGCGATCTCGCAGTGCTGCCGCGTTCCTTCGACGAACTGGGCTCGACCGCCATGCGTCCCAGCTCACAGACCTCCCACCATCTTTTTCTGATGGCAACACAGGTTGCTCATGGCTTCCTCGAACGCCTACGGGCAGGTCAGTCTCAGCTCACGAACTCTCCTACTGGCTTTCCTCGCTCACCTTGCCTCATCTCCCTCTCGACAGAAAATCGAAGACCAGTAACGCCGTTTTCTGCGGCTGTCGCCTTCCTCCTGCCCCCACTCTCGCTCCTTCCTACTCTTTTCCTGCTCCTCCGCGGCCCTCAAACTCGCTTCTGGCGTATCGCGCTGTTTCCTCTCCCCGTCCTCGCGGCCCTTCACGCGGGATGGGGATACAGAATTGGGGTGCCGTGGCAGGTGGGCTTCGAACAAGGTACGCCGCAGTACTCTGATATTTTATCATTCCGCTTCACGATACTGACAATGCATTCCAGTGTTCCCCATATACGGCTTCTTCTCCCTGTCCAAAGCAGTCGAGTGGACACTCCTGCCGTCCGCACCGACGCAAACCGGCGACCCTTCCATCCCGCGCCCGCCTCTCCTTCTCGACCTCCTGAACAACATGCGCGGCATCGGGCTCTCCTTTGGTCCACCCCTACGCGCGGCCCAGGCACCCACCCGAACGCAGTTCGTTCGCCGGGCGCTGCTCGAAGTCGCCGCGATCTACCTCCTGGGCGACGTGCTCGACACGCTCGCCAAGACGACTCCGGGGGTCGGCACGCCCACAGGCGGAAGCATTTATGATTCCCATCCGCCTTGGCTCCCGCCGAGACTCCAGTGGCTCGCGAGCACTGCGCTCGTCTTCGTGATGGGCGCGATGATCTACGCGTCGGTCAACTTCGGCTACCTCGCGAACTCGATCCTCGCTGTCGGACTGCTCGGGCAGCACCCCGCATTGTGGCCGCCGCTCTTTAGAAGTCCCTGGGCAGCCGGTACGTATCCCCCCTCCCCCTTTCGATCTACACAATCTTTTGGCGCTGACGTCCAGCGCCCGCTTTCAGACAGCCTCGCCGACTTCTGGGGCCGGAGATGGCACGCCCTCTTCCGGCGCAGCTGGGTAGTCCTGGGCGGCGTCCCCGGTGCCTTCCTGCTCGGCGTTCCCGGCGTCGTGCTCGGCACGTTCCTCGCCTCGGGCGTGCTCCACGACCTCGGCATCCGAGCGATGGACCCCTCGCGCCCACCGCCGCTCTCCGTCCTCGCGTTCTTCGTCATCCAGGCGCTGGGCGTCATTGCTGAGCGCGCGCTGGGGAAGGGGCGCGTGCGTGGGTGGTGCGGCCGCGTGTGGATGTGGGCTTGGCTGTTGGGTTGGGGGCATGTGCCGGTTGAGGTACGTTCGCAGGGCGAGGAGACATGCTTCGGAAGTTCTGACATGAGGGATGGGGGCGCAGGTCTGGTTCCAGAGAGGAATGGCGGGGACGTGGGTAGGCACAGAACCGTTCTCGCCCGTGAGGCTGGCGCTGGTCTGGAGCGGATGGTGGACCGGAGATCCAGCGGACTTGTATACCCGGAGAGCATAACATACCCGCTACCACCAAATGCATCGTATTCTTTCCACTTGTTCCTTTGCCGGGATGCAGCTCACGAGACGCAGGATAGAGACCAACAGGCGAAGACCAAGTTGCGCATCGGATGATACTGATACAACAGGGGGTACAGCCGTCCACAATAGTGCAAAGCAAGCAACTAATTCTCTCTTCAGCCCCTCCGACAATTTCACTTTCCTCTCTCCAGCTCACCACAGCGTGTGGCTGCGCCCCGCCCGCTCGTCGCGCTCCTCCCCGCGACCCTTCACACTCGCCCGCCGCCGCTGGGGTGTGCATGGCGGAGTCGGAACGCCGCCGGACGAGACCGACCAGCAGTCCGAAGGGGAGAGTGACGCGAACCGGGGCGGGGGCATGCTGAGAAGGTCCACCTCCTCCACCTCCTTCTCCTGGATGCCCCCGTTCTCGATCGCGCCGAAGGTCGAGGTCGACCATCGTACGGGGTTCGGAACGACCAGGAGCGATGGCGTCTCGAGCGGGGCCTCGTCCTCGTAGTCCCGGCCCAGGTCGCGGTCGTACTTGAACTCGTCCGACGACGCGTCCACCTCGACGAAGCGGTGGGTGCGCCAGTGGAACGCGACGAGCCCGACGTCCGCAGCGGCCGCGAACTCGATGAGCTCCGCCACGCGGTTGGCATGCGGCCGGCACAGCGGCACTGCGACGTGGAGGAACGCGGCGAAGGCGGCGTCGGCGCCGAAGGGGAGCAGGGTGGGGATCGCCTCGCCGGAGAGCTTGGCGAAGGCCTGTGGAGGACAGAGGGTCGTCAGTGAGTTGCACAGATACGGGGTCCGCTTGTGTGTAAGGGGAAGAGAACGCACGTAGTCCCGGTGGGCTTGGATAGCTTCGTCCACCAGCGCGTCCGCCCGTTCTCCGGCGTCGAGGAGGGCGGAGAAGTCATACATGAAGAGGGAGTCGGCGGTGGTGGAGTAGCAAGAGAGCGCTGGAGAGGGAGAGGGCGCCGGACAATCGAAAGTCGGGATGTAAGGGACAAGCGTGGGAGAAGGCATCGGCAGTGGTTCCGGGTGCGCCGTCTCGATGAAAAGTGAAAGCGTGTCGACGGAGGAGGTTGGGCTCGAGGAGAATGTGCGAGAGCGCCGGAAGACCTTGCTCAGGCGCTGTCGGATGCTCTGGAATCCCATCGTGGTGGAGGCGGAGCTGCTTCGAAGGGGGAGTACGTGGAGGGCGTCGAACAGCGGACAGCGAGGTGAAAGGGGTGACAGAAGTGACTGTAGTGAGAGATGGAAGGGGTGGATTGTGAGAAGGGCACGAGCAAGGCGCCCCCATTTGTTAAGAGAGCGCCAATTCGTTTCCTCAGACTGTCTTACGGGGGGGCGTGAGGATTGGAGGGATTCGGCGGCGGATTGAGGCTCAGACTGAGCGAAGGCTCGCGCGAAGCACGATCTACTCCCCTGCCATACGCACTTCAGCGCATGCATGGGTTGAGACAATCTGGCCTTTTTCAGGTAGCACGCACTTCTAGAGCAAATTCTGTTGTAAACCAATTTTAGGCGTGAGTGACAGTTAGCCGTAAGTGCCAAAACGCAGCGTTGCCGGACGGTGTACCACGGCATCCGGAATGCTGGAAAAGACGAATACAATGCTCGCCGGACTAACGGCGTTGTTGATTGAAGATTTCTCTGAGATAAGAAGTAATGCCGGTGACGATCATCCCTACAATGACCCCGGTCAAGGCTGGCAAACCAGTTCATTCTCCTCCTACTCATCGCGCAATCCGCAGACACTCACTCCTCCCTGACCCAAACTTCCGTCTCCTCAATGATCCCCGCCTGCCTCATTGTATCGGCGTCCTGGAGCTCGCGTCCCTCGTGAGTCAGCGTTGGGGCTTGATCAGGATGGTCGCTGTCTGATGCGAGCTTTCGTCTGATCTCCACGATTTGCGTGTCCGAATGGACGGGGATCTCGACGTCCTGGCCGTTCGCGCGCCGTACGCGGAGAATATATGGGTCTGGGGAGCAAAATGAGAGGGTGAATTCAATTCAGGTGTAATGGTGTATTTACCGTGCCTTGCGGGCGTCTGCAAAGGACGGTGTTTGTAAGTAATTGTATCGCGCGGCCTGCCGAAACTTGAAAAAGGACAGGCGGACCCTCTCTCGCCTCACCCCGCCGCACAGTTTGTGCATGGTATCAGTCAGACGGCCCATGTTACCAATGATCGAGTCCTTCGGGGAGAGGGTGGTGAACTTGGTCCCCAAGATGAACGCGGCTGATAAGCGAGAAAGTCATGGCATCACTGCCAAACTGAACCGTCCTCCCGGAAAAACACAACCGTCCTCTCGAGCAACACCTGATTGTCCTCATGACAAGCATGACTTTTTGAGTTCAGAAGATTCTGTTTGATACAAATTATCACCACTAACAATTTCAGTGATATAGAAAGTCAATACCAGGGACCACTCGCCAGCTCTCGTACGTTGCGACCGCGTGCAACACTGGGACCTAGGAGAATCGCACAAATTGAGCGTCCGCTAGCATGGCGCATAAGCGATTCATCCATAACGCTCTCAGATTGTCTCAAATCGTTAAGGTCCGCAGTCCAGGGAATCCAGCCTTGGGGCGCCTCCCTCCCTCGTGCAGCAGCGGCAGCCTGTCCTTGCTCCTCCGCATGCTCTTCCTCTCGTTCAGCCCATGATGGTGATCAGTGCTGGCGGGGAGGGGGGTATGGGGGTGAAGGGGACTCAGCGGTGCTCAGCAGGTTTCGCGGGCTCAGGTACTCGTAGAGGAGCAGGACGTTCGTCGGCGTCAAGACCACTGCGCTGATACTGTCGCCCAATACTTCTGAGGGATGGGGGATGTACAAGCTAGCGTGAACGAGTTCCGGTATGAGTTCATGTGGGGGATTGGTACACACCTACCGAAATCGCCCATAACGCTGTTGTACGTGAAGATTACCCTGAGCGGGACGTTCTGTCGCCGAATACCTTACTGTCATTTCGTGCCGCTCTGCTTCTCCCTGAACCGAACTGGAAGAGACGACTGACAGCGGCAGGTTGATCATGTCTATGATACAAGTTAGTGTGTGCACACAGCTCTGGTGTGGAGTAATACGGGGCTGAAGGGAGAGAGTGGAAGAAGTAATTAGTGGGGAAACACACCAACGCATGCGCAGCCGAACGCCTGCGCACTCACATGCTCGGCGGCGCGAGCCGCCAGTCAAAAAAGTGCTGAAGATGCAGAGGGTCCGCTTAGCAGGAATGCAGGAGCAAGAAAATAATAAGAGGAAACGCACCTGAACAGTTTGCACAGCTGCAAAGAAACGGAGCTGTCAGCAACACACTCGACGTGCAGCAGTCGAACTCGCTCATGCTCGCAACGATGCCGAGAAAGCGCTTTTCGCGAGGCCGGGCCTTGTCCATCCGGAGGCTTTGCGGAGCGATTCTCACGACTGTTTGTTTTTTTATGTTGATGAGAGAAAAGAATGTTTCCGAAAGCGAGGGGTTCGATAAGACAAGCCGACTTAGTTTACCATGCTCCCTTTGGTTCCGCTATCCGACGCTCCACCTAGCTTTGGCACCCAGAAGAGCTTTTGGGGTTCGGAGGGCGTCAGGATGGCTTTCAGAGTGCAATAGGAGAAGCGTAAACATGAATAAGGGTACATGCAGACTGTACCCAGTGACCTGTGACGCCAACTGAACACGGAGTGCCGACGTTCGGAGACTGTTCGGAAATTTTGGTGTTTAGAAAAGCTGAATAGCGTCCTATTAGATTTTACAGATGGCTAAAGACTGAGCGGTGGACCTCCCCTGTAGTCAAGACGGGCGGCGAGCCACACGACAGCTTCGACTGGTGTCAAGATTAAATACTCCCTTTGCAGCCAGCATATCTCACTCATGCCACGTGAAACCGAGCACCCACCAGCACCGCGAATAAGTAAATCCATGCGCGAAGTTCGTCTCAGTTCGTCTCAAGTCGTGAACGTCCCCAACCCAGCGGATCGAGCCACCGTCCGCCTCCCTCCCTCGCCCATTGCGGCGGTGGAGCAGCCTGTCCTTGCTCCTCCGCCTCCTCCGCCTCCTCCTCCCTTTCGGCCTCGACAAGCTCGGCCTCATCCGCAACTTTCGCCTCTTCAGCGTCCCGCCGCTTCTGCGCTTCAGCAGCACGCTGTGCGATGACTATGAGAGCGTCGAGGGACCCTGCGGAGCGCACGGGAGTGACAATGTGTTCAGCGGGATGGCGCGAGTGCGAGGGGATAGCTGGTCAAGGCTCACTTTCGTAACTGCGCACCCAGAGCATCTACGCGAATTGCGATTTCGCATCAGCATCGATTAGCTTCAACTCCTAGCAAGAGCGGCGCACTCGTCGAGTAGCATCATCCTCGAGCGCGTCGTCCAGGACTTCCTTCGGGAGATGCCTGACACGAGGATCCCGACGCAGGAGCGAGCCAAGGTCCTGCGCTGTTCCGGCGGAGGTGCCATGCTCTGCGAAGTACTGCAGATGTGTCGACGTGTCAGATTCCGGTCAATCAAAGGCAGCGACTGGAATCAGACGCACTTCTAGTTGCTATACAAAGCAGGGATAACACCAGCATGTCAAACTTCCGCCCAGCGTCGCTCAACCCGCAAAATAACAACGCACCGCATGAAAATCCTGTGCGACCTTCAGGAGTTTTTCGGGCAGTCTGCGCTCTTCCGCCTCTTCCCGCGCGCGCGCATCCTCATCCACAAGAGAGCAGGAGCGCGGATCGCGCTCCTCCTCGCGCCCAGTCGGGTACTGCGGGACTTGCTCGTCGTCCCCGTCACCGACGTCGCCCTCGCGGGGATGCAGCAGACGCTTGAGCGCGTGCGAGACGGACTTGCTGTGCAGCGCTTGGCGGTACCGCGCGGTCCAGGCTTCGCCGAGCACTGCGGGTTGCGTGCGTTCCGATATCAGCGTACCAATAAGAGGAGGCGAAATAAAAGGGAAAGGGGGGATGGGGTAAAAGAGACAAACCGGTAACGAGGATGGCTGTTCCACCCGCATAGCTCAGCGCTTGATCTCGGAAGCTCGAACCATGAAAACAGTACGCACTCATTGTAGAGATTCCGAGCAGTGACCAAACGAGGAAGAACGCCCGCCCGCCCGCAGTCTTCGGCGAAAAATCGCCATAGCTGTCGTCGCGTCCTTATCAGCCATTGCGCCTTCAGATGGACCGCTAAGAAACACTGACCCAACTGTGGAGAAGTACGTGAAAGCGAAGTACAGGCTGTTGAAGTAGCTCCATCCTGTTCGATCAAAGCACATGAGTCCGCGGACGCAATGAGAGAGTGGGGGTGGACAGACCTTCTGTCGCCATAAACACCGCTGCGCCGAACAACCAGAACATGAAGAACAGCCCAAACGCAGTCCCAATCTATCTTACCCCCATCAAACCCTAAGCCATCCCACTCCCCCTCCTCTTTCGCTCCCTAGCCTAACGCACCTTCGCCGCGTACTCCTGCCTTTCCTGCCTCTCCATCTTCCTCCTTAAAGCCTTCCACGATTCCTCCTCCTCTTCTTCTCCAGGCTTCCCGCTCCCACCTCCGTCGGGCTGCAGTTGCACCGCCCCCGTCGCTGCCCGCCTCAGGCTCGCGCCGAACGATGACACGCGGCGGCGCAGGCTGTGCTGTCTGTGCCGGCGCGCGAGGACGGCGCGCCGCCTGCGGAAACTGTTCTCAAAGGACTCGAGGATCGTTTCGCGCGCCATGGCGATGCCGAGACCGACGGTAACGATACCGCCGGTTATGTAGATGAAACCCCAGCTGCACGTGGGGCGTCAGAGGAGGGAGGAACGGGCTGTGGGATGGAAGGGTGGCGCACGTTTTGGCATACCACGTTTTCTGTGATCATCCCGCCCATGAGAACGGTTCGAGCTTCTGAGTGGGGGACGGCACAAAAGAGAACTCACGGGAACGATATCCCCAAATCCCACAGACGTAATCGAGCAGATGACGACTGCCCATCCCGTCCCGTCCCTCGCACATCAGCACCGTCACCCTCCTTGTAACTAGCCCACCAGCACCACCCACGTACAGTACAGAGCCTCCTCGTACTTGAGTCCCATCAAGAAGCAGTCCACGAGCGCGCCGAGCGCGATGTACGAGAGGAGGACCATCACGATGATCACGAGCCGGCGCTGCTTGGGGGTGATGCCGGAGCCTGCCGTCCACCCCCCAGCTCAGGACAAGAAGGCGAAGTCGCAGGGGAAGGGGGGGAGTGAGCGGAACGACGGACCGGCCCGACGAAGGCTCCGTACGCTTTGGTAGTCGTAGATGAGCAGCAGGTTGGTGAGCGTCGAGACTACTGTGCTGGACACTGTCGTCCAGTACGCCTGGCGAGGTGGTGATATGCAGATTAGCGGAACGCTTTCTGACAGAGTGTGTGCAGGGGAGTGGGGCGCACCTCTCCGAATTCGCCGACGACGCTGTTGTATGTGAATATGACCCCGAACGAGATGATCTGTTGCCGAACCGCTGTCAGTTCGCGCCGCTGGCCTGTGACCCCATTTCAAGTTGCGACTGACAGCGGCGAGGTTGATGACATCTAGCACATAAACTGATCTGAGCACGACGCTCTAGGGTTGAGAATTTCGGAGGAGGCGCACCATGTGTAGTCAGCGCCGCAATCGCAACGATAGTCGATACCTTCGTCCTGCGCTCCAGAAAGCGCATGCACAGCGCCGCATTGGCGACGACCGCGGAGAAGAGGCTCAGTCCCAGCCCGATATCCAGCACTATCCGCCCATCCCTCTTCCCATCGTCAGTTCAGCTGAACCCACAGAAGCTGGGGAAGAGATGGAAGGAGCGAACGCACAGACAGGATTGTTCCTGTACGACACGGTCCGGAGCGCGCCAGACTCGGGATCCCGCTCTTGTCGGATGTACCAACTCTCGACTATGCCGCCTATCTCGAGGAGGATGGAGAAGGGGACGACGCTGGGGGAGGGGAAGGAGTTTGAGAAGGAGGGGCGGTTGGAGGTGGGTCGGGGACGCACATCCCGCAGATGAGGGGGGACCATCTGCCCCAGCCCTCCATTTCTCAGGACTACTCTTTGGTGTGTAAAAGTGAGTAGGGCAAAGAGGGGCGCACCGATATGTCGGCGCATAGACGACCTCCTCCTCCTGCCCCTCATGATGCACCTGCGTCTTCTCCCGCGCAAAGCGCGCAAGGCCGTTCGCCAGGCGCCAACTCCCGAATATCCCGCGGGGGGACCACCCCGCCTCTTTGCGTGCGACCGCAGGGCTGGGCAAGCAATCAGAAGATGATGGGGAGGGCGAGGGCATGCCGGCCGCGTCGAGGGGGGAAGCGGAAGACGAGGCGTCGGAAACGACGGAGGGGTGAAGGCCGCCCCGCTCGAATGGTAGGGAATTAAAGGGTGCTGGGATTCAACTTGAACGAGAGTTGGGAGATGCGAGTGAGGTTTTGAGGACGAGGCCGGGCGGCAAAGGGGCCCGAGGGCCTCACAGGGGCGGCCACAACTTGGGAGGTGAACGTGCGGCTGCTGACTGCTGCGTTGGAGTTGGGCTACTCAGTTCAGGAGAGAGTGCTAGCGATACTATCGCAGAGGTGTGACAGACCGATTTGTGCGGTTGATGACGGGCTATTCGATGGTTCAGGATGGATGAGGCGGTATGTTCGCAGTGAAGATGGTGGGAGCGGGGACAAGGCGCGTTATCTGCCTCCGATTTCCACCTAAACTTGCAACATTTTGCGACATTTTGATTATGATAATGCTAGGCACAGTCACGTCGCCGATGACAAAGTGGCTGCGAAGTACCTAAGTGGCACACCATCAGTGGCATTGATCCTCTGATTGAGCTCGGAGGAGGCGCGGTGCGTCTTCTGTCTTCCTCCTCGCTCATCATCATGTAACTCCCTCTTCACCAACCACCACCCCTTCAACCCCTCATGCACTCCTCTTCTTCGCCCCCAACCTCCCGGCGTCCCCCGACCCCGCACCTCCTCCCCGCACAACACACCGACATCCCGTTCCTGCATCCATCTTCATAGCAGGGCTCAACGTGTCCCCCCCGACCGGGCGCTCGCGGACGAGATCTACGTGCTCGAGCGGGACCCGCGCCCGATGGGAAGCTCGCGCGGCGGTTCAAGCGCCAGTTGGAGGATGAGGACTTGTGGGTCGCGGAGGTAAGGGGCGAGGGTGGGCGGGTACGTCGCGTGGTTCAATCCGAGGGTGGATGTGGGGCCGGAGAACGAGGTGTACAAGCCTGGGGAGGTGCGTTGGCTGTTCTTCCCCTTGGAAGCGCAAAGCAGAACTAAACCACTTCGCCAGATAACGTACCTCTCCTACCACGGCCTCGGCCTCGGCTCAGCACTCATCGCGCGCGCCCAGTCAGACGCGTCTGCCGCACTTCGCGAGCTGCCCCTGCCCGCGCCTTCCTCCCAGATGAGGCAGTCGCGCTTCTCGTTCACTGCTTTGCGCGTAACGCGCCGGGTGTGCGCGTGTACGAGCGACGGGGGTTTGTGGACCAGCGCAGGGACTGGGATGCCGGTGCGAGGGAGGAGGGCGTGTGGCTGGAGTGACGCGTCCCCCCGGAAGAGGATGGGGAAGGGATAGATGGATTGGACGGATAGGAAGGGGCGGATGGGTTTGTGGAGTGGCAGACAGCTCACTTCCACGCATTCTCGGTTGTCCAACCGGCAGTTAGTTCACTTTTACGCATACTCGACCGCGTTCAAACCTCCCATTCGATCGCGAAGTCGCAACCACTTTCAAGCCATTCCATTCAATCACGACGCACTATTTACCACTCACACTCTCCTCTCACACCGCACTCTCACTGCACATCCACCTTATGCCCGCCCTCCGCCTGCCCCTTCTTCGGCACGCGCACCTTCAGAATCCCATTCCTAAGCTCCGCCTTCGCGCCGCTCGGGTCGACCGGCTCAGGCAGCGAAAGCACGCGCGCGTACTCGCGCAGGAAGCGCGTCGACGGCCCCGCCGTCGTGGACGTCGTCACTGTTCGAGGGATCCGCGCATCATCGTCCAGGTCGTCTTTTGCTTTTGTTCAACTCGTCGGGAGAGGGAGGGGAGGGAAGAGGAAGGGGGGGCGGGCGGAAGAGAAATCGTCACGGTAAGTGATCTGCCACTCTTATTGCATC
>JTLS01000588.1:0-16363 GCA_000826855.1 Basidioascus undulatus
GGACAAAGGCGAGCTTGTGGCAGCTTCGGGGGCTGGGCCCGCCAGAGGATGAGGTGTCGGCGTCGATGACTGCGAAAGGGAAGACGCATTAGTACCCTGGAAGACGCTGTATAGAGGGGAAAAGACTAGACGAACGCGTCCACGTCTCCGTCGCGCAGTCGAAACGCCAGAGGTCCGCCAAATCCTTCTCGCCATCATAACCCCCAAACATCCAGATCGCATCTGCTCCCTTCCTACCCCATCAGCACCTGGGTCGCCCCTCCGCGCCATCCCCACACGCACCGTTCTCCCCATCCCAGCACATCTGATGCCCCCCTCTTCCCCTAGGCCAGATCTCCTCCCTGCCCGCCTCCCACTCCCCGTCGATGCGCCTCCACCGCGCCTTGGGCGGAACCCGGGCGATGTACTCCGCGAACCACCCCTCCCGCGCAGCTTGGTCGAGCAGCGCCTCCGCCGCGTCCCAGTCCGCCCCCGTCCCGTCCGACGAGACGATTGCCGAGTGCAGCGACGTTAGGAGCGGGATCTCGAGCTGCACGTGCGGGGAGGAGGACTGCAGCGCGGTGAAGGCTGCGAGCTGGTTCGAGCGCCGCAGGTGCGCAAGGATGAGGCGTGTGGTTTGGGATGAGCAATACTGTGCCAGCACAAACCCGTGTATCAGTTAGTGTCACAGAGCAGACACAGATGTGGGTATCGAACAGGAGAGCATGCGCACCGAAGCGTACTCTGCGGTCACATTCGCGACTACCCCCGGGTCCGCAAGGCCCGCGAGCGAGACGTGCCAGATGCTCGGCATGAACTGCGGCGAGTGCGTGTCGATAGGGACGATCTTGACGTATTCGCTCGGGAACGCCTGCCGCCCACCTCCATCCTCTCAGCCACAGGCTCCTACCTCAACCTCAACCAGATCAGACTGCACGCACCACGCCGTCCCTGTTCTTCCACCTGCACTCAAACGTCTCCGATATGCCCGAATTGTTCAGCTGCCCAGAGAGGACCTCCGTGAGCTTGTCCGGCGCTGGGCCGGCGTAGACTGCGAATGCACGGATGTTGGACGCGTGTTCTGCGAGCGGACCATCAGCCTGGCCTGCCCTGCCCAAGTATCGGCTAAGGAACCCTACGGCGGCAGTGCTTCCCGAACGTGATTTTTCCTGTCCACCGATCCATCCCCAGCATGAGCAACCCAAGCTCCCCAACAGCCAGACACGAACGAGACTCACTCAACACGCTCTTCTCCGTCAACCTCAGCAGCAGCCACTGCTCCGCGTAGCCCTCCTTCGGCCGCGCTGCGGCCCAGCGGGAATTGACGTCGGCGGAGTTGTCCACGAGAATCCTGTCCGGCGGGAACTGAGGGTTGTAGCTGGACGCGCTTGCGACGGTGTACGGCAGCGTCTTTGAGGAGTGAGACGCGAGGAGGTCCCCGCTGCCGGGAGTCGGGCTCATGAGCGCGGAAGCGGTATGTGAGCTCCGAGGATTAGCGCTGGGTACACGATCGGTAGAAATAGAGGTGGGAGGGGCGCGTTCGATGGCGGAGCTCATGGGGATGTTGAGGTTCAAGGCGAAATGACGCAAGGAGGTCGCGTGGCCAGCGCGTCGCTCCTCTGGCTGGCTGTCACGTGAAATCGAATCGATATCACTAAAAGATTGGGTGGAGCACATTGTATTACAACGGCGAGGCTCAGCAAAGCGAGAAAAGAAATCAACACAAAAGCAGTAAAGCAGCGTAGCGCGTCAAAGCGCAAAAAGAGTACAAGCACACAACGATCCCCCTGCAGCCCCTCCCTCCCTCGCTCCTACTCATCCCGCCTCATGCTCCCCGGGACTCGGTACTTGGTGCTGTACTCGAACTTCTGAGTGAGCACGCCGTCGAGGATGGCCTCGTGCGTGAAGATGGGCACGGGCGCGTCACGCTGCTCCGCGAGCGGCTTCCAGATCTTCTTGTCCGCCTCGCACGAGACGACGATGCGGCGCGTGTACCCCTTCTCCACCGGGCGGCCGAAGATGCGCGGAGTGGGGGTCGTCTTGGTCGCCTGTGTGGAGCACATCAGCGATGGGCCCGACTAACACGCGGAAGTAGACATGAGGGAGAGAGGGGGATGGAGGAGGAGAGATTTACAGCGCCCCCGGCGGACTTGATGATGCTCCGGAGGATGTCGAACGTTGGCGAGACGCTCGGCGTGATGTAGACGAGGTGGCCCTGGAGGACCTTCTTCTTGCTCGCCTTGTCGAGCGCCTCGCGGAGGTTGAACCCGTACCGCTCCTCGCTCTCCTCGTCCTTAAGCATGTACGGCTCCTCGTCTGCTCCCTCACCCGTCAAAATCAGTTCCCACTTTCTCTTGCAAGGGCATAGAAATAACGGCAGGAGAAACACGCACCGACGAACTCCCCCTTCTTGACGCACTCGACTACCCACTGCTGGTTGACAATCTTGGGCGCGTGCGATATCGAAGTAAGGAACTTCTCGGTGCGGGAGATGCCCTTAGCGACAAGGTGCGTCGGTGTGCCATCCGCCCTTTCGAGGATGCGCGCGCCGAGCTTCTTCAGCTTCTGCTCGGGACCACATCCCACATCCTTCAGCGGTGCAGTGGGAGGAGGAAATGACCACCACGCACCTTGCTCTGCGCGTCCGTGAGCGTGACCCCAGTCGTGAGGATCGCGACTTTGCGCTTCGGCCCTGTAGAGGCGCCGGCACCGGCGCGGGAGGTCGATGCGGGCGGGCGGAGATCGAGGTCCTCAAGGTCGAGCGCCGAGAGGCCGTGTTTCCTTCTGTTCCTTTACCACAACCAAATCAGCTTTCACTTTCCCCTCAATCAGCGAGAGCACACGCACCCCTTAAGCTTCGTCTCGACCTCCTCCTTCTGCCCCCGTGTAGCCTTCACCTTCCTTTGCTCCTCCTCTTCATCCTCCTCCTCATCGCCGCTCTGTGCCGTACTGGAGCTCTCGCCCTTGTCCTCCTCCTCCTGCCCGTCGCTCTCCACCTTCCTCCGCCTCGGCCTCGGGCTCCCCCGGTCCTCCTCCTCCTCCCACGCGCGCCCCTTGCCCTTCTTCAAGTCACGCTTCTCCTTCTCCCACTTGACCATGTCCTCCCCGGCCTCATGCAACGCCTTCGTCGCGCTCAGCGCCGCCGCGCGGCTGCTCGGGCGGCGCGACGAGCCCGTCCCCGGGCCCGCGTGGCCGTCTTCCGGGGGCGCGGGCATGCGCGGCGTCGTGGTCGGGGACGACGAAGGCGATTGGCGCGCCCGCTTCGACTTCGCAGCGGGCGTGTCTTCGGGCGGAGGCGGGGAGGACCCGCGCTTCTTGCTGCTCCGCGCGGGGGGCTCGACGAAGCTGCCGGAGTTGCGCCCTGGTCCGGGCTTCTGCTTCTGGCGTTTGTCGACCTTGACGGGCGACTCCAATTCGGGGCGCACGTCCGCACCGGCAGCGGAAGCGGTAGAGCGCGACTTCTTGAGCGGGCCCGCCCCGTCCTCCTCCGCGCTCGTCGGGCGGGTCTTCTTGGGGCGCTTGGGCTCGTCGACCTCCTCATCGCGCGAGGCAGACCGGGAGCTCGTCGGCCGCATCTTCTTGGGGCGCGCGTCCTCGTCCTCCTCCTCGTCCTCCGCGCGCTCATCCTCGTCCACGTCGATCGGCTCCGCCGCCGAGCCCTTGCGGGGCGGCGCGGGACGCTTGGACTTGGACTTAAACTTGGGGGGCTCGACGGTCATGTCGCCCTCCTCCATCTCCTCGTCCTCGTCCCCGTCCTGCTCCGCGCTCGTCGGCGCCCGCACGGGCGTCGCCTGTTTCCCAGCGGACGTGACGACGCTAGCGTGGACGACGAGGGGCTGCTTCGGTTTCGACTTCGGCGCGGTGCTCTGCTGCGTGATCTGGGGGATCTCCGCGTCGACCTGCATCTCCTCGTCCTCACGCACCTCTGCGTCCTCCGTGTCCTCGCGCTCCTCCCCGCGCTCGTTCTCGTCCGCGACGTCCACCCACGGCGCGAGGTCCTCATCCGTGAGGACGTCCCTGCGGGCGAGGAGGCTCATGAAGTTGAACGCAGGGGACGAGTTGGTGTAGCGTGGGTTGCCGACGGTGCATGCCGTCCAGCGCTTGAAGCAGTCCTCCAGCCAGAGATGGTTCACGACGGGGATGTTCCAGTCCGCGGCGCGCGCGACTTTCTCGCCGAACGTCCTGCCCCCGCATGTGCATGATAAGCATGGGAGCGCAAGGGAAGGGGAACGGGGAACCTACGTCGCTGCGATGACCTGCGTGTTTGCCTGCGTCATCGTCGCAGTGAACGTCCCGCCCATGACCCCGATGAGCGTCTTGAGGTACTCGCGCGCGTTGCCCGTGTAGTTGGTGATGGTGATGGTCTGGCGTCCACGCTCGTGAAATGAGCACCTTTGGGTGAAGAGAAAACACGAAGCGGAGACAAACATAATCTTCAAAACCCGGGATCGCGCCGCGAGGGTACGGATAGTGGAGGAGGTGGTCGCGCGGCGAGCGGAGGACGTTGTCGCGCAGGACTTGGTACAGCCACGGAAGGGTCGCGATGGTCTTCTTCTGGCGATAAGCCTGCCCGTCGCCACATGTCAGCGTCTCGCGCGTAGCCCCAGGGAAGTGAGCCGCCGGAGGCGCGCACCTGCAAGAACATCCTCCCCTCGCGATACTTCGTGATGAAGATGTCTGCGTCGTCCCATCCCTTGCGCTCGTCGACGACCTCGCCCCCCGCCTGCTCGATGCGTTCGCGCATCGTGCCGCGCACGAGGGGCGTGAGGCCGAGCTCGCTGTCGAGGCAGAGGCGCCTGCCCTCGAGGCAGCGGAGCTCCGCGTCCGGGCGTGGCAGGCGCGGCGGCTTCGTCGCCGGGTCGGGCGAGTACTGCGTGTGCATCACCGTACGGTAGAAGTCTTCCTGCTCCGCGCTGTTGCCCGGCTGCGGCGCGAGCGACTGCTCGAGCAGCTTCCCCGACGGGTCGGCGCGCGCGAGCGTGCGCATGAGCGGCGGGTCCGGGAAAAGGTACGTCGTTTCGTGGATGTACTGCTTCACGGTGACGCAGTCGAGAATCCTAGGTGGGATGCGGAGTTAGACCCAGAGCGGTAATCGGAGTGGTGAGGGGCGCACCAGTGCGGAAGGACGACCTTGATCCCCAGCTCGGCGTGCTCGACCGCCTTCTGGTGCTTCGCCTTATCCCCCGCTACCAGTCAGCCCTCGCTCTACGCTTCACAGGCGATAACGCAGACCCACCCCGCCTGGACCGAGCGACACCAAGTGCGTGACCTCCTTGGTGAGCGGGGCGATCTTGCGTCCTCCGAAGGACTCGACAGCGGCGAAGATGCTCTCCATGTCGGGCAGCTCGATCATCTGTAGGCCATCCCATGAGATACCGCCCACAAAGAAGGATTGCGGAAGGTGAATGGAACGCACGTCGTCGACGCAGACGCACATGCCCGAGAAGAACATGGCGGGGTCAGGCGAGTAGTAGCGGGGACTGCGGGCGTCACTGATGCTCAGCGGACGGCGCGGAGATGGGTAATGAGGGAAGGAGGATAACGCACTCTTGCTTCCCGATCGCTACGGAGCGTTCCACCCACCTCGGCTGCACATCACCCACTCCGTCAGCCCAGCTCCGATATCCATCGTTTCAATTCGCGTGGGCGCTCGCCCGCAAACCACCACAGTCGCGCTTTGCCCCTTAGACGCGCCGGCGCAGTCTATCCTCACTGTCCTCCGAGAAACTAGAGACGCACCGTAACGACATGAACCTTCTCCTTGTCGATGAGGTCGCGCTCGGGAAAGTCGAGCGTGTCGGTCACGAAGTGGGTGACCTCGTCCACGTCGACTCTGCCTTCCCCATCCTTCGCCGGAGGCGCCTCGCTCGCGCCTCTAGCGTTCAGAAGCTCCTTGAGCTGCCCCAGCCTCTCCCCAGCGATCAGCTTGGCGACCCGGCGCGACGAACGGCGAGAGGGCAGTCCGCACCTCGTCGATGCGGTGCGGCGTCAGGGAGGAGTGGATGAAGTATTGGTAGCCCTCGAACACGCGGGCGTTGGCGCCCTTTGGCATTGTGAGTATGGAAGTATCGGTCCCGGGGAGTGTGGGGCTGGGCGCCGTAGATTGTGAGTGGGAAGGCGATCAAGAGGGGCGGGAGCAGCACGGCTGGAAGCGGCAGCAGGTCAAGACGCGTCCAAGGCGCGAGGCTGCGTTTGATTGCGCGCGTATCGATGTCCACATCCGGATGCAGTGGTCTTTCCGTGCACCGTTCATCCGTCAGGGAGGCAGTTAGTCCGGCCTGGTGTGCCCTCATTCTCTGTCACCCCAATTGCCCTTTTCTACTTTAGGTTTCCCAGAAGCATACCATCATGATGCAAATAAGCAACTAATCTCGCTAGTCTCGTAGACGCGCTCTGCTGTTCAAAGTAATGCGGCACGCAGCGCTGGCTTGCTCGAAGAACAGATGACTTGTCTGAGGCGGTTTAACCATGTAGATACTTAAAATTAAACTTACAATGAATATTATAATTCCGTGAGGAGCAGAAAGGTTGGCTTTCCGAGTGAAAGAAGCGGACGGGACTGCCAGTTGGCAACAAGCTGATTGCTGTGCCCATGTATGCAAGTGCCTCGGAGTCCGAGAGGCAACCTTCAGGCATAATTTTATTGAATTGTTATCAAAACTTCTTTACAGCAAGTCAATGATCGTGTCGAAAGGGTCGAAAGGGTTGCCACCGGTAGAGATGCGGGAAGCCAGCTGCAGGCCAGCCTGACATTGACACGCTGCCTTCCCTGCATTCGCGCGCCTGTCTAGCAGACTCAACAGCTCACGTTGCCGCTTGCCCTCATCCACCCTTCCGCTCGCTACAGTCTGCACCCCATCGGGACTGGTCTCCAGAGCGCGCATACGCTCTAGCTGGCCATGAACTTTCTCAAGTCCATCACCAGCGCTGCGGCGACGGCGGTCATTGAGCGGTCGGGCCTGCACTTGCCGTTCACCCTCGGCGAGCGCGTAACCGAGTACGACGGGCGGGGCATCTGGGCGTTGTGGGACGGAGTGAAGCGGGTAGGCCACCAATTCCATATGTTATACCCTAAAATGTGCGGTGTGGGTTGACTGGGTGCGCCAGGACGACTCCACGCCGCTCTCGATCTTCGTCTTCGACGTCGCAGGCGTGCCGGGCAAGGACCGCCGCTCGCTCCTCCCGCTCGCGAAGAACGCGCTGCGCAAGCTGCGCACGACGCGGCACCCCGACATCCTCCGCTTCGTCGATGGCGTCGAGACGGACACGCAGGTGTACATCGCTACGGAGCGCGTGCGCCCGCTGAGCGCGGGGCTGCGCGAGTGGGACGGCGCGAAGACGGGCGCGCGGGAGGAGTGGCTTGCTTGGGGGTTGCATCGGGTCGCGGTGCGTTTCTGTTTTGAGGGATCTGGGAGTGTCTGGGACGTCGCTCATGCTGCGAGAGGCGGGAGGTAGACTGCGCTGTCTTTCATCAACAACCAGGCCGCCAGCTCGCACGGCAACGTCCGGCCCGACTCGGTCTTCTTGAACGCGGCCGGGGAATGGCGGCTGGGCGGGATGGAGGTATGCACGGCGCAGCGAGAAGGGTCCACTGGGGAGGGTGTGCTCTATGTACTTTTCCCTGATAACATGATGGGCGGAGCGGGACGGGCGATGCTGACATCGGGCGGAACAGCTGTACGGCGGGTTGTTGCCGGACTCTGCAAAATATTCACCGCCTGAGGTTCATAAGAATGGATGGTCAACGCTGAAGGAGTGCGTGATCACCCATTCTGCGCGGGTCTTCCACTCACCATGTCGCTTCCCTGCAGTCTGCCGACCTCTGCCCCGGACGCCTACGCCTTCGCTCTTCTCCTCTCCCAGCTCTACAACCCCTCCTCCCCTCTTCCCCTCGCAACCTCCACCGCCCCACCAGCCGCCTCCTCACGCGGCAAGATGCCGCCCGGGCTCTTCGCGGCGTACCGCAAGCTCCTGAACCCCTCTCCCAAAGCGCGGCCCTCCCTCGACGCCTTCCTCACGCAAGGCACCTCCCCAACCCCCGACGGGGGGTTTTTCGTCAACAACGCGCTGATCAATATCTGCGAGGCGCTCGAGCAGTTCGCGCTCATGTCGGACAACGAGCGCACGTCCTTCATCCGGACGCTGGCATCGTCCCTCGACGCACTCCCGCCCGCGTTCGCGACGCACAAGGTCCTCCCCGCGCTCGTCGGCGCCGTCGAGTTCTCCACGACCGTCAACGCCGCGCCTCTTATCGTCCCGCTCATCATCCAGATTGGCAAGAGCCTGCCGGAGAGGGAGAAGGCTGACGGGGTGGTCAAGCCCCTCGTGCGCCTGTGGGCAAGCCAGGACCGCGGGACGAGGATGGTCTTGCTCGAGGGGCTGGAGCAGTACGTGGATGGGCTCGATAACAAGGTGGTCGTGGGAGACGTCTGGCCTCATCTGGTGCGTCATCTTCCTCGCTGCGGAATTCACCCACTGACGGCACTACGCGCAGACTACCGGCTTCAACGACACTGTCGCTGTCATCCGAGAAGCAACCATCAAAGCGATCCCCCTAATCGCACCCAAAGTCCGTTTCCTCACCTCAAAACATCCACTGCCTCACAACGCCCAGCCTGACCCGCTCTCACCCCGCAGCTGACCGACCGCCTCCTTAACAACGATCTCCTCCGCCACCTCGCCAAGATGCAGCTCGACCCGGAGCCCGCGATCCGGACCAACACGTGCATCCTCATCGGCCGCCTCGCGCCCACGCTCGGCGTAAACACCAAGCGCAAGGTCCTCGTCCCCGCGTTCGCGCGCGCGCTCCGCGACAGCTTCGTCCACGCCCGCATGGCGGGCTTGATGGCGCTGATGGCCACTGTGGATATCTACGAGCGCGACGACCTCGCGGCGAAGGTCATCCCGAATGTGGCGCCGAGCTTGGTGGACAAGGAGAAGTGCGTCTGACAGCGTTGGTTGGGACGGAGCGGGGAAGGGTAGCTGACGTGCAGGTGTTGCAGGCTCGTCCGGGATCAGGCGTTCAAGGCGCTCGCGCTGTTCATCAAGAAGCTCGAGTCGCTCGTTGCAAGCATGGTCCGTCTTCTGAACACGAGGAGGTGCAGCCAGCGTATCTGACAGTGCCATTCCACAGCCCGAGACCGTGCAGCAGCCGGGCACTGAAGCCGGCCAGCCGCAGCCGTACGATGGCAAGGCGACGCCGCAGGACCAGCTTGCCAATTCTGCGGCGGGCGCTGCTGGCGCTCTGGCAGGCTGGGCTTTCAGCGCCGTCACGAAGCAGGTCGGTCATTTGCATACCTCTACGCCCTACAGCCGAGGCTGATCCCGAATGTCCAGCTTGCGCCCGCCGAGTTGCATTCCGTTCTCGGCACCACCGCCTCCACCCGCCCGAACTCGGCCCCTCCCATCCAGCCCCTCGCGCTCTCCCCGTTCCTGAACGGCCACCCGACGCCCTCCCTCTCCTCGCCGCCGCCGTCCCTCCCCAGCGCGTTCTCCACCCCTGCCTCCCCGCTCGAGCGGCCAGTGGGCGGGAAAGCCCTGCAGCTCGGCGCGACGAAGGCGCCGACGGCGGCCGCGGCCGCGCTGGCGGCGTTTGAGGAGGCGGAGGGCGAGGTTGCGAATGCGTGGGGGAGCGACGACCTGATTGATGTGACGGCGGACCAGGATGACTGGAGTGAGCGAAAAGGCCCTTTCGCTTTCGTCGTATCGTTTCGCTGACATGCCTGTTCGGCTTGCAGGCGCTTTCGAGACTGCCGCACCACCCGAACCTGCTCCGCCTTTGCCGAATCTCTCCACCACTCGACCAGCCGCCTCCGCCCGCACCTCCCGCTCCCCCGCGCCGCGCGCCACCACACGTCCGGCACCTCCACGAGCACCTAGCAATCTTACCGCTGTCGTCTCCGCAGCCGGTATGTCTTTCGCCTGTTCGCCTTCTGTCTCCAGATACTTTTCATTATCTCACGCATTACTTCGTCTGCCGCAGATGACGATGACGCCAACGGCTGGGGCGACGACGACTCCACCCCAGCCCCAGCAACCGCGCCTCCAGCGTCCGCGCGCTCGACGCTCTCCGCCCCACGCGCCGCCTCGTCCCGCTCGCCTTCCATCTCGTCGTCGACCGCAGCCGAGGAGGGCTGGAGCTCTTTCGGGGACGTCGTATCCCCCGCGGAGGAGAAGAAGGCGCCCGCACCGTCGCTCGCGGGGATGAGCAAGGAGGAGAAGGCGGCGGAGCTCGCGCGCAGAAGGGAGGAGCGGAGATTGGTGCGTTAGCTGGCTGGCCTAGCGGGGAGCGTCAGTGGGCATGCTGCTGACTTGGAGAGATCGACAGCGCATCGAGCAATTGAAGCAGGCGAAGGCGGCGGCGGCGGCGGGCAAGAGCTGAGTCGCTGCGGTCCTGCCATCGCTGTCGCTCTTCTTCGTATTTCACTTTTCGCTGTTCCTTAGAGATCCGCATCTCGATACTTTCCTTTCTGGGCCCTCTTGTTTTTCTCTTCGTTTTGCATGGATACCCACTGGAGGTTGTTCTAAGCGGTTCTCCAGCTTGCGTGACGTCGGGACTCGCATCGCGCTGGGTGGACTACTTGTGACAGTGAATGGACCCTGTCCGAAGAATACTTTGTGATGGGTGAATACTAGCGTCATAATCAACTTTTTTCCATCTCAAGAGTGTTTTGGGGACACTCGAAAACGCATCTCCTCCAAAAAGTATATCACACACCCAAGTCCCACGCGAATCTTCTCATGAGTGGCGTCCGTACACCGCCCGGCGTGTCTTCTTTCTTTCTCTTGCTTTCCGCCTATCCTTGCCGTTACCACTCTTGGCTGTTACCTTCGCATAGTCTCAGTTCATCAATGGCCGTCATACAAAGCAATTACACCGAGGGCGAGCTTTGACAGGGTGCTAAGACGCGTCGGCAGCTCCCGAATCTCAAGCTCCTCAACTGCGCCTCGTACCGTGCGTCTTCCTCCTCGCACCTTCCCGGTTCGTTTTCTCGATCTCTGAACCATACTGGCACCGTGTTCTCCAGAAGCCTCTCGATACTGTTCTAAAGAATGCCAGCGGGCGCACTGGCCTACGCACAAGCCTCGCTGTCTCGCTGAGCAGCGTTTGCCCACGGCGTTGCCGCACGCGTCCACCCAGTTCCCACACGGTCTGACGCACACCTCCCTACTCGCGCACATCCGCGCGTTCGGGTAGCACCACCGCCCGCTGCCCGAGGCGTGCGCGCGCGTCGCGCTCGGCATGCACGACAAGGGCAACGGCGCTGCGCGCGCATGGGAGTCGAACGCGCTCGTCGTCGTTCTGAAGTTCCTGCCAGACGAGACGCTCGAGGAGCGCAAGTTCGACGTCGTTCTGGACCGGACGGGCGTGAAGAGCTTCGGGGAGTTGGTCGAGGTCGACCCGCAGTATGTCCAGCTGCCGGCGATGAGGAACCAGATGGAGAGGAGCGTCCACTATCCTCAAGTCGGGAATGGCGTTCATGGTTCTCCTTCGTTTTATCTTTGCTTTTTCCACCGGTCAAACGGACCTCTTGCTGACTTCGTGGGTTCTGTAAACAGGTCAGAGTACGGGATAGCAAACCTGATGCCTTTTGTGCTCCTGCGTGGGGTCTCCTCGCAGCTCCCCGCCGATTGGAAGGCGGAGCTCGGGCAAAGAGCGCATGATGGCTGTACCTGTCAATTGGGCCAACCTCATCGCCATTGATGCATCGGAACTTTTCCGACCGCTGCGCTCCTTGTTCCCTTGCACCTGCTTCACTTCCCCTGTCATTGTCTTTTTTTGCTCGCACACATACCTTGAAAGGAAGCCAGAATGACATGAAGTGCGCAAACGCAGTACGACCGATCTACGGCAGCGCAACCTCGTCGAACGACCTGTACCGCTGCAGCCTGCAATCCTTCACAGAAAGCCCAAACCAGCGCAGAGGGGAATGCAGCTGGAGGACGAGGTGGCCCGGGCAGTACTGGGCAGTACTGGAACCACGATACCGACCAGGTCTTCAACATCTCCTTCCTGTTTCTTGCGCTTTGAGCCGCTGTGTGCATATGTTCTATCGAAGCCGGGCAGGCTGAAGCCAAGCACCGTGTCCACGGATCCGGAGACTGCGAGGTACAAGCCCTTCCGAGAGATGTTTACGTCTGCCCATCACAATATACAGATAGATCTTGTGTGGGAAACCGATGATATTACCACTGTACTCTGATTTCTCAGGGTGAAAGCGCCAGCCCATTTACCAATACGCTTGAGCCAGAACGCCTCACACTCGAATCCAGAAATTGTCCACACGATCTCCCACCACATTCCCAAAGGGAGAGAATGACAGCGGCACCAGCGTCAGGGCGAACTTCCGTCACTCCAGATTCTCGACGCGCAATAGGCGAACCCCTTCAGCGAGCGTTCTGCCACGCTTTATCACTCACCACGACCACGCTCGACCCTGCTTGAGGCACCAAGGAACTCTTCAAAAGCACACCAGAATTGTCTGCGCCCCCTTAACTCCAAACAGTGATCCACGTAAGTCCAAATATTACGCAAGCCGCATGTCCACCCAGGAGTCGCAGCTGGCCGACCCTTATACGTCGGCGCCCCCTCTTGTCCATACCCACAACTATCACAGCTTCCAGAACGTCCACATGGTCAAATTCTCCGGAGCGCCAGACCAGCAACCCTGGAAGTCGAGACGCACGCTCAACCGCCCCGCACAGTGCCCGAGCAGCCGACTCTGCAGCACCCGACCTCGCAGCCGCGAACGGACCGCCCGCCCAAGCGGAAGGTCTGCGCGTCTTTAGCACCAAGCTCTTACTTTGAAGTGACGGAGTTGGAGGGGGAGGCTTCCCCTGTGATTTGAAAGTCCCCCATCATCAGAATAGATCTCGCTGCGGGGCTGGATTGCCGAATAGCTCATCTATTTAAAACTCATACACGAGCCATAATTTTTTTGGCCTTTATACACAGTTTTTGGTCTTCAACTTCACGCTTGAGGTTGGCAGCCCGACGCGAAGCGGCAGATGTGAAGCTGAGAGCCGATTTGGTTGTGTCACCGTGAATGAGTACCCTAAGGACTCGATCGTGAGGGCTCCTGATTAAAAATTGCATTATGAGAAAATCCCAAGGCTGGGCTAGATGGCACATCTTCCAAGAATAACGGCTCAATGAAAGGCAGCAAGGGCGCTCGTGAATGCCTCGGGCGAGAGGCAGCCATCCAACGGGGTCGATTTGAGCTGCTCCCACATCATGATTTTTTAATGCAATGGTTATTGAAATCAGTAACTCCAACCTTTTTAACACTCTATTAAATTTTGTCAAGGGCATCAGCGAAGATTGTCCTTTCAACTGGCATGTTGTGAGTTGCGCACGGCACATGCGATTATAGGACTGGGCACGATGAAGGACATACAAGTCAGTTTACGTAGACATTCAACAAAAGCGCTGAGAAGGGTCGCTGTCGCAGTGTCGTGAGAAGTTGCTAAGTAAAATTACACTCTTAGAGTCTTGTGGAGCTGTTGAGCCGGCCCGGGCAGTTCTGCGACCGTTTAAATATTAAAAAAGGTAGATGAATCAATTCCCAAGGCTGAAGGATACACCATTCGTTCCGTTTCACGAGCTACCGACTTTTCCTCCTCCCGGCAAGCAGAGGAAGACTGCAGCCTGGGCGACCGCGCAGCCGATGGAGGTCCAGGCAGGGAGATGTGCGACGAGAAGGTGGAAGGACAACGAGCTGTCAAATCTGATTACAGCCGATATGGCGTAGTAGCGAGGTCGTGGGAGGAGGAATCCATGAGCGAAGAGTCGACGGAGACCCGGGAAACAGCAGGACCAACGGGTTGGAGCGGGCGGGGGCAGACGCCACACGTCCTCGCGAACCTGACGGTATGCTTGAGGTGAAATACCCAAATCCGCACCAGTCAGGCTGAACGCAACTGGACATACAGTGAACGAGACGAACCGATGAGCCTCGTGAGCCTGCGCTTGAGAACCAGCGCACCACCTGGCTCGAACCGGTACCCCCCGTCATTCTGAGCCCGCGGGTACTCTTTCGGAGAGCTCCATGAATGCCTGCACTTGTCCGCTGGCCCCCTCCAAGTACTTCTCAGCCTGCAGGACGATGTCCGCAGGCAAGGCGCAGAACGCCGCGTCCACTTCGGCTACGAACGGCGGGTTCGGGGCGAGATCCTCCTGGAACGCGGACTGGCAGTAGTGCTTCCCGAAGAGCACGTAGAAGGAGTCGAGGAGGGGCAGGACATAATTGAGAGGCTCTTCGAAATGCGCCGGATGGGACGGATAAACGCGTATGTCCCCTGGGTGGGCGCCATTCGTCAGCTGGGAAGAGGGGCTGTTGGGTGAAAGTACAAGCTCAGATGATCTGAAGGCCTTGTTTGTATGCACAGATGGGTAAGTGGGAAGCCGAGGGAGAGAACCGACGCACACTTGCCGCACGCGCTCCGTATTCAAACAAGTGACACCGCTGTTTTGGAACTTCGTGGCAAACACGTCGCAGGCGGGATTTGAAACACTCACTTGCCGCTCACAAGGAGCCTCTGAGGTCTGGCCTCTGAGGTCGCCATTGAAACAAAAGAAAGCCCTCGTGGATTTTCTGACAATCACTGACAGCGTGCAAGCCAGTCAGAAGTGTCCAGCTTGCGCCCGCATTTCTGTTGCCCATCAAAGCCCCTCTGCTCAAAGAAATGATATGCATAACACAACCCAACTACTAATAAAAAAGCTAACGAATGAAAGAAAGCTTCCATGTCGTGTCGTGATCAAGCATGCAGAACGAATGCCATGAGAATCCATGCCGTCCGGTCATCCGGTCGTCCGGTCGTCTACTCCTGCTTCCCAAAGTTGTCGCGGCCCTTCGCGTCCTTCTTGGCCCCTGTGACCCCATCCCATCCACTCACAAGTCAGCTAACAGTCCCACCCAGCCCGAAAAAGCCAGGAAAAACGAACAGATGGACACGCTCGACCCCGGGCACTTGAATTCCGCCCAGCCGTCCTCGCCGATGGTGATCTCGTCTGTGCGCGCATAAAGCCCGTCAGGAACCAAGGAAAAGGGGGAGGGCGCGGTGAGGGGATGGGGGACAAACCTTGGTGCCACCCAAGCACGTCCGTCCACACTTCGCCCGCATGCTCCGAGCCGACCTCCATGCGCTTGGAGCCCTCGTCGCCGATAGAGAGGATCACACTGTTTCCCATCCCAACAAAGCGTGTTTAGTTAGTCTCGAAAAGAAGGTCTGAGATGCGGACGGCTGAATGTAACGTACGCGCAACCGTCGTGCACCGCGTCGCCGGTGCGAACCCAACCAGCGCACTGGGCGTCTGTATACGCAAAATCAAGCGCATCAGCGAAACAGCCCTTCTGGGTGAAAAAGGGAGGACAGAACGCACGGTCCCAGTAGTCGCGCTGTACGCCGTAGGCGAACCACTTCCGCGCCTTGATGAAGCTGCATCGAGGTGACCGCAGTCAGCAAGGCCTGCAGTCCACCGGAGTCTGTTCAGAAAATATCTCACTTCTCAAGCTGGCTGACGGCTGGCAGAGAAGAACAAAGGCAGTGTCAGAGGGGATTGGATGAGGTGTTGGTCGAGTGAAAGGACCGATGACCCACGCTCAAACGTCTTGCCCTCCGGACCGCCGCAGCCGAACAAGTCGCCCCTTCGTTGGCAATGACCAAGTCAGCCAGGCGTCGCAGGTGACATGCCTGCCGTTGCACGTACCAGAACACACACTACAGCCAGTTCACGTCATCGTCAGCGTCGGAGGTCTCTTGCTGGGGTACAGAAACGCTCAAGACTCACGGGGTATCCGTCGGGACGAAGAAGAATGATCGAATAAGCGAGCGGCTTGAACTGCGGGCCGACCCACGACTCGAGGGCCTGGTACGGCTGCGTGTCGTGCTGGCGACCGACAGGCCAGTCAGTATCAATCTCTTTGTTTCCATCGCATACCCCTGCCAGTCACTCACGTTGTCTACCTATTCAACATAGTTCCTGTCAGTTCCCAACTGAAAGCGTGCGATGAGATGAGATGCAGCAGCGGAGAGGGAACGTACGAGCGTGACAGCGTCGATCGGACGGTTCTGGACGAGCGTCCCGTCGAAGATCTGGAAGTTTTTACAGAAGTTAGCATGCATCTCTGAATGAGTCCGGCACGATCCCAAACTCACCTTCCGGATGTCATAGTCCCGCCCCGCATCGGAAGCCTCCTTGAACTGCAGTCGGAGCGCATCAGCATTGTCTCGCCCCCTCACACTAACCAATCCGCTTCAACGCACGTTGTAACTGTCCCCCAAACAGTCGCTTAGCATACTTCTTGACGACAGGAAAGGAGAGTGGAGGAAAGGAGGAGGAGGAGGAGGGGGGGGGGGGGGGGAGTTGTACTCACTGCAG
>JTLS01000059.1:0-36208 GCA_000826855.1 Basidioascus undulatus
AAGTCGTAGTCAGATACTCTACCATTGAGCCAGCCGGCCATGACCGACGCAGGGATCGAACCTGCAACCCCCTGATCTCGACTACCATTTGCTCACGCTCCTGGTGCCGAACACTTTCAAAGTTCTTTAGAGCTTTCAAAATATTTTAGAACAGCTAAGAAACGGTACCCAAGAAGCTGCTAAAATATAAACCGATACCCTACCATGCAGGGGGCTTTGAACCTGGTTTGAAACACGATCCTAGTGCGTTTAATTGATTTATGGGATGGGTATCTGCAGGGTTGTTGTGTAATTTGTGTAGCCAGAGCGAGCTGCTGAAGATTGCGCAGGCAGGCAGGTTACTCTGAGAAGTATGGTTTCGCTAGCATGCTACTCTCGGGCTCGCGTACAGGGCTATTGGACCATAAATGAAAGATGTGTGAGGCTTTTTCTCGAGCGTAAACCGTTATTGTAGGCAACACTCTTGAGTTGGTACAGCTGTGACCTGAACAACCGCACTTCTCTCTGTATTGCAACGGAACTGAGAGCTCACAGGGTCTGAAAGGGATTAAAATGTGCACAAAGAAAGAACCTGAGAAACTTAGAGAGATCACCTGCACAGCCCGTCTCGCATGAAAGCGCAACCTGCAACCTGGGAAGATGCTGTGTTGCTAGCAAAAAGGGAATGGCTTCCCCTCCCACTAACTGTTCAAGTCATGGTAAATCAGTCTTAGTAACCTCGGTTTGGTTTGTAATTCACGGGCCATTTGCGTAGTTTGTGAGGTGACGGGCAACTACTGCACCAGGACAAACAGGCACTGAGAAGTTGCAAAGTGTGGCAGCCTTGGGCCAACCTCACTCTAGCATGGAAGTGTGGTATAGCGTCTCCAAAGCCATCATATCAGTCAAATCGAACAGGGAGTTGCGGATGGCTTTAAGGCTGCGTGGCTTCGTCGAAGCCCCAGCGGACTGCAGCCTTTGAACAACTAACAACATTGATTCGCGTGTCCTTGTTCGGGCCAAGTCACAAAAGCTCTGAGACTTGTCACACATGGAAAGTAATTCGTGAAATGTCAAGCACACACCGATACCTAAAACGTTGCAAGTTGAGTGTTGCGTTTTAGATTGTGCTTCCTCGGGTCATCCACGGCCAGAAATTCGGAGCTCGGCACATCTCGCCCGACCCGGTCAAGCGTCTCGCGTTTTTCTGGCTTGGACTTGCCTTTCCACTTTGCCGCCTGGCTGCACCGCTCGCTTCGCTTTCCGCTCTTTGTACTATACCCGCATCTCCCCGGTCCACACACCCCTAGAAAAAAGCAGAGATGTCTCCCCCGGCAGGCGGCAAGTATAAGGAGTCCGGCACCGCTCGTGTGCTCGGCTCGGGCGCGTCTGGTCAGTCCTCCCTCAGCTGCTTTTGATCTCGATGAGGAGACTGACGGCAGGTGCGTGCGGCAGGTATTGCGGAGCTCTTGGTGCGAAGGGTGTCCTCTGCTGGTGCCGTTGCCTGAGGTGCTGACAAGTGGCATGGCGGGACGTGCAGGTCTTCCACCCCATCGGTGGGTCGTCTTCCTTATCTCGGAGTCAAACTGCGGGGCTGGGACGAGGAGGGAGCGTCTGGCCGAAGAAGCCGTTTGGGACGCTGTCACTGGCGCATTCGATAGCATGGCGTTCTCAACCGCTCTCTCTTTTGTGCGAGGGGGCGTTGGATCCGCCGCAGGAGGCGTCTTCTCTTGTTCGCTGAGCTTCCGGCTGTCACTCCGGGCTCCGCGGACTCGGCGGTCCGCCGCCTCGTCGTCTTCTCGTCTCACGACTCTACTCGGCATACACTCTTCAATGTCTCGAACTCGTGCTAACGTTTCGTCGCACGCTATGCAGACACCATCGCCAAGCGTCTCATGACCAACTCGTCGCACGTCGGCATGTCCAACCTGAACACCGTCATCTTCAAGAACCACGCTGCCTCTCCCCTGACGACCAAGTTCTTCTCGCTCTTCCCCGGTCTCGGCTACGCGGCGGGCTACAAGGTCGCGCAGCGCGTGTACAAGTTTGGCGGCCAGCCGTACTTCAACGACCTCATCAACTCGCACTACGGCTCGTCGTTCAAGGCCGCGTTCGGCGACAAGAACGGCAAGGCCATCATGTCGGCTACGGCGGGCAGGTGAGTAGTTTAGTAGGCAAAGTGTGATTCGAAGCGGAGGTTTACTAACGGTGACGGGGCAGCTTGACGGGTATCGGCGAGGTGGTGAGTAGCGGAAGGTGCACACGAGGCAAGGGGGCTCGATCTGATTCCGGGTCTCGCAGGTCCTTCTCCCGCTTGACGTCCTCAAGATCAAGCGCCAGACGAACCCGGAGGCGTTCAAGGGCCGGGGTATCTTCAAGATCGTGGCGGACGAAGGCTTTGCGCTCTACCGGGGATGGGGTTGGAGTCCGTCTACCTGCTTCACCCCGACTCGACCCGTCAGCTGACTGACGTTCCTTTCACAGCCATGGCCCGCAACGCTCCGGGTTCCTTCGCTGTGCGTCTCAATTCCTCACTGGGAAGCTGGGCGGGACGCTGCTGACCTTGTACGGGCTGCAGCTCTTCGGTGGTTCTGCGGTGACCAAGGGTTACCTCTTCGGCCTTGAGGACTACAGCAAGGCGACCTGGACCCAGAACTTTGTTGCGGTACGTCATTCATTCCCTCATTCCGCTTCCGCGAGGCCCGTGCTGACGGGAGGTGTCTGTGCGCTGGCTCAGTCCATCGGCGGTGCCGTCTCGTCCATCACCGTCGCTGCGCCGCTCGACGTCGTCAAGACTCGTATCCAGCAGGCGAACTTCGAGAAGTCCGTCTCCGGCGTTACGGTCATCAAGGACTTGATCAAGACAGAGGGGCCGACCGCGTTCTTCAAGGGCCTGACGCCCAAGGTGCGTCTTCCTCTCTCTCTCCCTCTCCACCCCTTCTCACCTCCAGACTTTTCTGACTCTTACCAATTATTTTGGAATTAGATTCTGGTCGTCGGACCCAAGCTGGTCTTCTCTTACACCCTCGCCCAGTCCTTGATCCCCTTCTTTGGCAAATACGTCTAGAAGCCGTTTGGCTCGCTTCTTTTCCTTGATTTCTCACTGTAGACATGTTGTTTTCTACATTTAGTTTCCCTTCTCCTTTACATCTCTTTGGGAAGTTGGACGCTGCCCATCTTACATACGTCCATCTGTCTTTTGCATTGCTTCACCTCACTTACGTCCGCTTCACCGCCGCGCATGGATACTCGCTGCTCTTGATTCTTCATTGCCTGACTGAGATGACCTGAGAGTGTTTGAAAACGTTGAAGGCTATGTTTGACTCGTGCAAGTCTCCTGTGCAAGAGACCACGTACGGACGGCTATCGGCAGCTGTCTCGTCCTGTTGGGTAACGTTCCGCTGATGACCTGCCTACGGAGCCCGAGTCTGGTGAGTGCCACCAATTGCTGTTGCACGTTGAGCCAAATCAAATAAATTTGGTGGGATTGGTTCAAGCTTTAGGAAATCGAGGTATGATAAAGTGCTGTTGAAACTGTTCCTAATTTTTTTCAGACATAGCATACAGGCTTTCAGTATACATATTAGGTCCAGAAAGTTTTGCCGAATATCGCATTCAAGGGACGAGATGTGGCCTTGATCACGTCCCAGGTGGCATGGCTGAACATCCCTCATTCTGGAATACTCGGTAGCTGTTATAAAATTCAACTGCCATATATTTCAAACCGCCAAGTGATCATCAACCCAATGGATTGTGAGCCGCCTGCGGGAGAGCACCCGCCAACGGCTGGGCTTGCCTGGCTCCCTAGCTTCCGCTGCTCCGCACTTCCGGTCCTTTACCGTTCCATGAATACGGGTTATAGGTATGTGGGGATAACGTAAGATAGTTTGGAAGTGTTGAAGCCCCTTTCTTGAGCAACGCATCAGCCGCCGGCTTGTGTGGAAGCTCAATTTCGCAAGAGGCCCGGTGGAAGACTTGAGTAATAACAGCACCTGTGTGTGGCTCTGATTCTGAGTGATAGACTCTCATTAATACGACAGTTCGCACTCGGGTCGACGGGTTTGCTGAATGCATCAGGATTTGATGGGGAGCATTAATTTGCGTCGAAGGACCACGACTGAGAGTTAACTCTCACGGGTGCATGTCGAATCTGAAGGCGAAGGAGTGGCTCGGATACTACTCAGTGTGCATGTGCCTACAAATGCTGATTTTCTTGTTCCAGGTGGGGCGTTGGATGAACTCATACCTACGAAATGTCGAACAGTTCGACGGCCATGCCGAGCCTATCGAAAACTAGCAGCTAGCTAATGCCAGCCTGCGCACGACTACGCAATTATGAGGAGACTCGACATGTGTTTCGTACATCGTCAGAAACGGACGCTGTACAGTTTGCACATATCCCACCACCAACCTGTAAACTGTGGAGCTCCACTGGATGATGATGATGGTGTTTCGCTGGCCGTCCAAAACGGCTCGTCGACACTCGAAAGGCAGTCGCATCAGTTCACGCTGGTCGCGCCGTCCGCAGAGTCTTCCATTCGATCCTTCTTCACTCAATGCACTTTACACTCCAACAACCTACTTAGGCTGGATCCTGACCCCCTCCTGCCCCGCCTCCCCCTCCTCATGGATAGCCGTGTCGTCCTGATCGAACTCTCTCGACGGCGGCCCGCTGCTCCCGCCCCCATCTCATTCAATCAGCTCGTTCCCCCTTCCCGAGGCGCGAATGGAGACGAAATACCTGCCACGAGGCCCAGTCCCCCTCATCTCATCCTTCGGGATGTCGCGCGGCCAGCCGGGCGGGTTCCGCGGCCTCGGGTGCGAGGAGGGGTCTTCGGACTCTGAGGGGTCGGGAATGTCGGGGCGCGTGGGGATGGGGGAGAGGCCGGACATGCTTTGGGTGAGATGAATATGTACTTTGAAAATGTGAGGTGGATAAGAGAGGTGGATGGGGCGAGAGCGAGGAAGGGACGTGGCACGAGTGAGGTCGGGAGCTTGGGTTCGAAAGAGTGAGTTGGTTGGATGACCGCACTGCGCGCTCACGGCTCGGAGTGGCTGCTCTGCCTTTCCAGAAGGTTGATAAGCCCAAGATTCTTCCTGGGTTACTCTAGAAATTGGGTTGTGGAGTAGGCCTGTATACGACGATGTCGCTGTTCAGTCGCGTTGGCTTGCAGCATGCTGGACGCTCACACGCGGTCGCGCAATGGCAACACACCTACACCTTTAAGTCTGTGGAGAAAGATGTACAGATATTCACCACAGATAATCTTCGTCATAGTTCAGGCATGCTGGTCGTCTAGCGCACAGACTGAGAAAGTGGGCGACGTCCCTGCCGACAATGTCTCCTTGGCTCGGCTTCCCCTCTTCCTTGAGTGCCATACCCGCTGAGGACCTATAGCTTTTGAATTTAACACTCCACTTCACAGCTCCCAAAGACTCGAAGGGGCTCATCAACCCGGTCGGGATGAGGGCGGCGCTGCGAACAAAGGTTTAGGATGCCAGTGAGGCTACCAAAAAGCATACAGCTGCTTGGCTTCAGAATCCGACAGAGATCAAAAACAAAGACTCAACTGATTCTGCCGTACTCGTCATGTCGAAAATGGGAACGAGCAGAGGGCATGGGCTTTCTGACGGGGTCGGCCCAGAGCGGGCGGTGACTTGGGGTCGTGGGACTGTGGGGGAGCAAATGAAGATTGCGTGTGTGTGACCATGGAATGTATTGAACGCTACTCTTCTTAAATCCTGTTTCGGAATGTCGGTCACAACGACACGCACGCACATGTACACGACGGGAAGGAGGGAGAGCGGTAAGTGGTCAGCATCTGCGTCCCAGTGCACTCGCAGGCTAAAGCTCGCTTGCCGTACCGAGCTGCTTCCACATTGAGGTGTACAAACATTATTCACAGCGAAATCTTCAATTGATCTTCCAAGAAATTCGACCAAAGTGAGCCAGTGGCCGCCTGCGAAAGGGCGCCGTGTGCAGCCCCCACCCTCCCCTCCAGCTGGTCCCTCACACCCGCTGAAGCTTGCTCAATAATGATATATGCTAGGTTGCGAAAGATTTATAAGAGCTCTAGAGGTTCACCATACGTAGTCACAGATACCTCGGTAATTGCAAGTGGAGTCGTCGAGAACAGTTACGGTGTGCACGTGAGTGACCTTCGAACAGGCTCTCGGGCTAGAGGCCCCATGTAAGGAACCTCCATGAACTGGGAGTCTTTTACCAGTCTTCTTAATAAGCAGCTACGGGCTTATTCGTTGCCAAACGAAAGACGCAACAGCACAGACATTCTGTGTTCCACTGTTGCTGCTGAAGTTGAAAACGTGCCACCCGCTCATTGCGACATGCCTCACCATCGAGAGAGTCCATCTTTGTGTACCTATGTATTTCCAATGCTCATATATAACGTCGATAAGCAAGAATGCGGGTAAAAGGGAAAGGAAGGTGCACTGCGTCACGGATCGTGCCGATTAGTCATGAGCGAGGGGGCTTTGGGCGTTTGGCGTTTGGCCCCAAAGACTGGCCTTCCTTGCGTTTGCCGTTCACCGCGACGCTTCCGTTCGTTCTCTTGCCCTGCTCGCTCGCCCCTCGCCGCCGGTCGAGGAACATGGTCACATCCCAAGTGCGTACGGAATCGAAATCACACGGGAAGGAATCAGTAGAACCCGAGAAATCAGCGCTGACCAAGGACATTACGCGCTCAGGCGACGGCGAGCACCTCCTCGCATCCTTGGGCGTTTGGCGAGCTCAGCGCGAGCGAGGCCTCCGATGCGCGCAGAATAGCAGCAGAGGGTGCTGGCGCCTCTGGAAACGGTCGTAAATCGCAGTCTGGATCAACAAGTGAGTGTTTGTGTTCAGGTGAGGCTGGGGTGTCTGTCGGTTGCTGAGCGGTGGCGGTCGTGCGACTGTATCTTCGCTTGCACAGAAGGCTCGCCGCTGGCCACGCCCTCGCCGGCTCTGGCGCCATCCCCTTCCACATCCTTGGCAAAAGCACAACCGACACTCCTGAACGGCATGCACCGCGCACCCTCCCCGTCGTCTTCCTCGCCTTCCCCAGCCACACCCGCCGTCGCCATGCCCGCCTCGCCTCCACCCGCCCGTCAGCGCAACGCCTCCGTCTCCTCCGCGTCCTCATCCACCTCCCGCCCAGCAGCTGCCCAGCAGCCCAACGGCCACAAATCCCCTCAGCCCCTCTCCTCCCCGCGCTCGTCCCTCTCTGCCGCATCCGCCTCGCGCATCCCAGATGCCACCATGCGCAACATGCGCTGGTCCCGCTTCCCCTCGCGCCCTGCGCCCGAATGGGCACCTGCAGTGACCGTTTGGGAAAAAGCGCGCCCCCCGCCCGTCATCAACCTCGTCACCTTCGTGCCCCTCATCCCGCCACCCGTCGCCAGCCGACATCCGCAAGCGAGCCCAACAGCTTCCCCTCCGCCCCAACCGCCCCCGCTCTCGACTCCCTCCTCTCCCGCTCCCCCCTCCGTTTCTTCGCCGCCCTCCTCTGCCGCATCACCCAAACCTAAACCAACGCCGCGCTCATGGGCGGACCTGGTACGGAAAAACACGCCTGGCGCGTCCACCGCCGCTTCCACGTCCGCAGCGACGTCCGTCGCGCCGAGCGTGGTGGGCGATGGCGCACCGGGAGCGGAGGGCGGCCACGGTGGGCAGGCGGCACCTTTGACGGAGCTGAGGGGTCTGGTGAACAGCGGTAACTTATGCTTTGCGAATGCGGTTCGTCTTCCGCCCTACCTTTCCTCTCCACGCCCAGCAGAGTCGCTGACCAATGAGCGCCCTGTCACCCACCAGGTCTTCCAAGTCCTCCTCTTCTGCGCGCCGTTTTACAATCTTCTCAGCGCGGTCGGGCGCGACCTCGCGCACGACTTCGCGAACCGGACGCCGCTCCTGGACGCGACGATCATTTTCCTGCGTGAGTTCCGGGTGCTCGGGAAGGACGAGGCGAAGGAGGGCGAGCTGCAGATTGGGGACCCGTTCGAGCCGCAGCATGTCTACGACGCGATGAAGCAGTACAAGCGGTTCGACCAGATCCAGGTACGTCCTCCCTTCGGTGTGGGTGGTATCCGGGAAGACGGGCGGGACTGATTGTAGCGGGTTTGCAGCGCGGCCACCAAGAAGACGCGGAAGAGTTCCTTGGCTTTTTCCTCGACACGCTGCATGAGGAGCTCCTCTTGATCCTGTCCCGTCTTCGCACCCGCCCGCCCGCATCCCTCGCGTCCCTCCTCCCCTGCCCGTCCGCGTCCTCCGCGGCGTCTTCCCGCTCCACTTCCGCGCACCCCGACGAGCGCGAGCTCGCCCGCCCCGTGAGCCCCCCGCCCGGAGGAGACGACGGCTGGCTCGAAGTCGGCGCGAAGAACAAGACTGTTGTTACACGCTCGGTGAGTGTAGGAGGAACGAGCGTCGGGGCGAGCGCGCAGTGGGGGGGCAGGGCTGACGTGGGGCTGATTGGGTGCGCAGACCGAGACGAGGGAGAGCCCCATCTCGCGGATCTTTGGTGGGAAGCTACGGAGCGTGCTCCGCACGCCTGGGCAGAAGGACTCGGTCACGCTTGAGCCGTACCAACCCCTGCAGCTTGACATCCAAGTTCGTCCCTCTCCTCACCTCTGCTCCCCCCCCACGCCGTCTGACTTACAACTCTAACCGTCCGCCAGCCTGACTCGGTCCGCACGATCGAAGACGCGCTCCGGAACCTCGCCCAGCCCGAGACGATCCACGACGTCTTCTCGCCCTCGCGCGGCGGGCTCGTCGACGCCACCAAGCAGGTCACGATCGACATCCTCCCGCCCATCCTCGTCCTGCACTTGAAACGCTTCTTGTACGATAATGTCGGGGGCGTCCAGAAGAGCCATAAGGTCGTCGGGTATGGGACAGAGCTGGTCGTGCCGCAGGGTGAGTGGGTCGCGTGAGCGAGAGAGGGGGAAAGAGAAGGGTGCTGATGGCTTTTTTCGGGGGGCAGAGGTTCTCTCGCCCGCGAGAAGAGGACGGGAGGTGCGGTATAGGTTGATCGGAGGTGCGTGTCTTCCGCAAATCCCATCCTCCACCCCACGCTGACATCGCGTCCGCCCTGTACAGTCGTCTACCACCACGGCAAGTCCTCCGCATCGGGGCACTACACGGTCGACGTCCTCCGGCAGGACCACGCGTCGTGGGTGCACATCGATGACGTCGCGATGGAGAGCGTCGCGCCCGAGCAGGTCGCCGTCCCGCCCGGCGGTCCCGCGGGCTTGGCTCTCCCGGACCGCGTGGCGTACTTGCTGCTGTGGGCTAGAGTTTGAGAGGGGAGGGCATGGAAGTCGTTTGAGATGGTTTTGGGATGGTGGTTCGCGGGGGAAAGGTTGCGGTGGGGAAGGTGGGGGGAGAGCCGTGACACAGCATTGAGAGTTTGCTGCTACGCATTTTATACCGATTCTTTCTCCTCGTTTGAGCGTTCCATGCCACTTCAGTGTGTTTCGCACTCTGATCCTCAAGGCGAGTGTTTGAACTGTTGAAACGTTTTAAAAGCGGCAAGAGCTGCCTTCCTTCTGGAATGTTATCGGCGACCGAGGTTAGGGTTATCTGGACCCCGGCGGCATTTCGCGCCTTCCCCTTTCGATGTCATCCGGCCTGAGTCGACTACAACCGCTTCCACGACCATCGCACACGACCCGCTTGCACTCTTCCTCCTTTGAACCACTTGTATACACCTTCACTTTTCATCTACGCATCTAGCAGTACGTCTTTTGAGCATTCGCCATCTTGCTTGGGAAATGAAGAGCTCACACGACCCCAGTCCACCGAACAGAAGATGGCGACTTCCGGCTGGGTTCGTCATTGCCACCACCGTTTGGAGGAGAGATATGGCGTGGCGGGATGGGTTGGCTGACCTGGTTGAATGGGGGTTGGGTTATGCAGGACGACAAGACCGTTATTGGCTCCAAGGCCAACCGCGCGACGACCGCGCGTGGCAACACCGCCATCAACTGTGAGTCGCTGTTGGGGCTCGAGGGGGAGAGGAGATGAGAGGGAGATGGAGCGGTTTGCTGAGGGTGGCGTTCTGTTCGTAGCGGTGGCGCGCAGCGGGGCGCTACAGGGCGAGCGGAAGATTTCGCAGGCCAACAAGGCGCACGTCGGTAAGTGGCGGTGTACCCATGCCGGTGTTCGCGAGGCGCAGGGCTAATGGGGAATGAGTGAGCAGGGACGGACCACCAGCGCATCGCCAAGCTTGACCGCGAGAACGAGGTGGCGCCGCCGCCGAAGGTCGCGCCGTCCGTAGGCAAGGTGCGTGGTGGCGAGGCGAGCACTCCAGATATGGAAGCAGGGTTGGCTGACTCTGGAGTTGGGAATGGCGAACAGGCGATGATGACTGCGCGCCAGGAGCTCAAGCTCACGCAGAAGGACGTCGCGCAGAAGGTCAACGAGAAGCCGTCTGTCATCCAGGACTACGAGGTTCGTTCCTTCGTCCCTTTTTCGTCTTTGAACCACCTCGGTACATATCATTCATTGGGTACTCATGGTGCTGTCTCCGGAACGAACAGGGCGGCAAAGCGATCCCGAACCCGCAAGTGCTCGGCAAGCTCGAGCGCGCGCTCGGCGTCAAGCTACGCGGCTCCGACATCGGCAAGCCGCTTGCGAAGCCTGGCGCGAAGAAATAAGCGCCAGGCCTGCATCGGCGGGAGGGATGGGTGAGAGGTTGAAGTTGGGATTGGGGGATAGACGGCGATGGGGGGATGCCAGTCGGTTTTCTTGGCCTTGTTGTTGAGGAGGAAAGGCATACCTGATGAGCAAGTTGACCCTTGATGTATTGACACACATTTTCTGACACGCGTGGGATACGTGGGGGACGGAGTGCTGATGCTGGACGAGTGATGCGCTGATCTGACACCACACTACAGGCGGGCGATCTCGAGCGATTCAGGCATATTCGTGCCAGTCGATTGCAGTGCACTCTATTAAACCTTGTCCTTGCACACTCCAGCTTTCATACTCAGCTTTCAACCATGCTGTCTTGCCCAGATCGCATCACGTTTATCGACTGATCACTCCCATATCGCTCGCTCGGCATGGCATGGATCAATCACCCTGACTAGACCTTGTCGGCGCTCACACACTCACCAACTTCTGATCAACCACACTGATGTTTGCTCGATCGTGCCGTGTTTCACCTTCTTCACCTTGCCCGGGTTTGCCTTAGTTACACGAACCAAGGAGCGGTCACTATCGAGTAAGCTCACGTCGTCCGGTGCACGACGCCGTCCAGTGCGTGTTCCCTCAAGTCCGCTGGCGGCCTCTCCCGCTTTAACAGCGCCTCCGACGTTGCGGGGCAACCCTCGCGTCCTCCTGCGCCTGTTGCTGGCGCATTCGCTCGTGGAGGTGCTCAGTATCCAGAAGCATGCACAGCAACTTGGCGCCGGTGCAGGAGCCGGAAAATCACAGGGCCGGCCGGCGAGGGGCGTGTGAAGCGGTCGACATCGTGTGTGGGCTAGAGGAATTCGGCGTCATAGTGCATCGCAGATCTGTATGTTCCTCGATTCGGATGTGAAGTCCGGTAAAATTGGGTGAAAGTAGGGAGAAGTCGGGACAGGCGGAATGAGAAGGTGGACGGAAAGGGTCGAGTGTGGCTTGCTACACTTTATACTCGCCTTGTAACGCTGCCTAGCCATTGGCGAACTGGAGTCAAAACGATAACTTTTCCTCTTTCTATGAGAGGGGCAAAGTAGACAGCAGCAGGCTACCGGCTCAAACGGTGTCTGGCGTCCGGCCCTGTCGGAAGGCCAGGCTCGCCGCTATTCCCTCGCGGTGTTGTGCGCGAAGGTTGCTCAACTATTTGAACAGATCACCACCAGATATACGAGGAACAATAACGTAATTCCTACGGGTACTCTGGTAGACGCCTCGAGTTGGGATTGGCAGATCGCAGTTGTCGGTGAGGGCAAGGTAATCAGCTGTAGAAGCAGAGGCTCTCTCAAAGCGGAGCTTCACCAGCAGATGTTGTGCTGTTATGCGGGCCACGGAAGTATCTTCTGATCAGGCGCGTGGCCAACATCAGCCTGCAGAGGGAACACTCGCAAACTGCCGCTGGGACAGGCAGTCTCCAAGCTCCAAAAGCGCAGATCTTGACTGAGAAGGACGATGCATTTGCTCTTCTTCCCTTTTGCTCCTTGAGCCTCGAAAGAAATAGTTTAACGAACTCAGGAGCGATCCCTTCACCAAGCTTACAAACAGACCTCGTTTCATCATTTTATGGATGGTGTTTGCAAGAACATGCCGCAGTGCAGGCGGAGCCATGGAAGAAGACAAATGATGTTTCTCCATGCCTCCTCGAGTATTTCTTCACTCCGACAACTTGACACAGACTTTGCCGAACATCTTTCCGGCCTTGACGTATTCGTACGCCTCCCTAAGCTGCTCGAATGGGAAGATCTGCAAACACACCGCGCTTGTCAGCTAAACGTCGGCGCCGGGAATCAAGGCTAGAATGACCTTGTCGATGTAAGACTGCATGCCGCCGGCCTGGATGGCAGCGCACATGTCCTCGAACTGATCGCAGTGCCGACCAGGACGCCCTGCGGAGACCGGCATCGTCCGTCGTCAGCGCTGTTATCGTCCACCCCGACAGAGCCTGCAAATGCACACCCGGACTGCAGCCTGCGAGTACAGGATAGCTTTGCTGATGTCTGCGAATTCGCCACCATTTTTAGCTCACCACTTCTAGTTTCAGCAATGCGAACAAGTCCACGCACCTTCCTGCTTCCCTTTCTCGGGAGCCAGGTACCAGATGATAGCGACATGTCCGCCAGCGGCGGTGCTGCTAATGCTCTTGGCGAGTGTGCCCTGCTCGCCGATCTCGATGATTTGGTGCTACGCCCTTGCCTCGGTGATCTCCTGCACCGCTTTGTCCCAGTCGGGCGTCATGCGGTAGTTGATCGTGTGCTTTGCGCCGAGCTGGCGGGCACTCATGAATTCAGGAGCGTGAGCCAGCTAGTATCCGATCCGAAATAACGGAGGCCACGGACGCACTTCTCGAGCTTTTCATCAGACGAAGACGTGATGATGACGTTGGCGTTGGAGAGAAGTGCCAACTGCAGACCGAAGACAGATAGGCTATTGGGAAGGAAGGGCATCAGCGCGAGTGTTGCACGGCGTGACAGGCCGACTTACCCGCCAGTGCCGAGGAGGAGGACGTTTTGACCGGGAAGAAGACGAGGAGTTTAACCGTGAAGGCAGTTCCACGCATTCAAAGCAGCGCACTAAAATTAGAGCTCTTAGCTTCTGCGGTCTCGTGTAGATTTGCGGAAGCTCACAGGAAGGGTGGACGCCGCCTCGTAGGTGATGTTGTCGGGATCTTGACAAGATCCTCCTGAGGGTTACGAAAAAAGCCTCGTCAGAGTGGTTCTGAAAGGTGCAAATGATGAACTTACTTCGTTGATGACCACATAGTCAGCGGCAGAGCCGTGGACAGCACCTCCCATCGAGCGGTGCCTGCACGCGGAAAGTTAGCTAGTTGGAAGCCAGTACACCGAGAAATAAGCGCACATCGAGTGGTTCGTCTCCTCGTGATAGTGACCTCACATAATCAAGGCCGCGACGCGGTCGCCTGCGTCCCACTTTTGCACATCTTTGCCGGTGCGGACAACGTCGCCTGCGCCGTTCTGCAAAGGAGACGTCATAGTTGGTCAAGAGGATAATCTCTGCGTACGAAACCCACGCTAATGGTGATGATCCCGTCCGGTATTTCGTGAGGAGCGGGGTAAGATCCCTGACGCTGTCAGCGGCTGGAACGACGCGAAGCACCTCAGCGATTTGCAGGTCGCGTGCGTTCAGAGACAGAGCGTGGATGCTAGTATACAGCAGAATGTAATTTCAGAAACTGCCTAAAAACTGATGCAAGTGGTTCGGGCGTACCGAACGAGAACATCATGATCGCCAAGTGCAGCGGGAACGGGCACCGACTTCTCGAAGGTTACGCCTTCGAAGCCGCTCTTGCCCTTGCGGAGGACGTAGCGACGCATCTTTTTAGGAAAGGGAGCCATGATCGAAACACTTAGCAGCTCGAGGTCAGTGATGAGGAAGAAGTATTGGAGAGAAGGAAAGCGAAGGGGAAGGTTACACAGGACGTCAAGACGGCCGCGGGGGCTCAGTCGCTGACGCAACGGTGGAGGCAACTTGAGCTCCCGCTGCTGCCAAGACCATCGAAGGCCATCGTGCACTCAATCTCGCAAAGATTTGTCCGACCTAAGGCAGATAATATGCATACATTAATGCAAACCCGCAAATTGGCGACGTATTTAGAGGACGAGCCTGACGGGCTTAGGTACTGGACCCGGCGAGGTCTGCCCGAACAAACTGCCATGCACATGTGAGCCGGTCCTCCAGCGTAACCACACGTAACCGGACTCCGTCGGGAGTCTGCGCGGTTGCCTTGAAGTCTCAGCGATGCTTTCCGAAGGCTCACAACTGAAGACCAAGCAACATTGTCCACGGCGGTCTATGTAGTACATCAGTCGAGTTGTACAAAGGAGTGCCCAAAATGCTAAGAAAGAAAGAAGAAAGAGCGGGTAAAGAACGGGAAGTGAAGACATGGGGGAGGACGTCTAAGCATCAGTAGACGCCCATGAACGAACCCCAAGCCTGAAGGTCGTCCGCCTTCGTTTTTACGGGCGCCGGCTCGCCGAGGACTGGCTTGAGCTGTTAACGTGACAAAGTCAGGGCAAGCGCTGGAACAGGAGCGGAAGAAGACGCAGCGCACCCGGCCTTCGCGCTTCATTGCCGCCAACCGCTGCGCCTCGACACGCTGTCGAGTCAAAATCTGTAGCAAACGTTCTGCGTCAACACCAACGGACACGCAAGAATGCACGAGTCCGTCTGGAGCGTACCTTTTCTTTTTCCTTCCTCTCCGCCCTCAAGCGCCTCTTCTCCTCCCTCTCGACACTCTTGGTGCTCTTCCCGCTGCTCCCGTTGCTCATGATAGACGGCGCCTTGCTACCGGCGGTGCTCGTCGAGTACTCGCTGCTATTGAACGTCGAGCTAGTTGTGCTCATGAGCGAGGACCCCACCGTGGCGGTGATTGGCATGGGCGGTATCGACTCCCACGGCGCGGCACTGTTCTTAAGGCTCGCGAAGCCCTTCCAGAAGCCCGTCTTGCCCGAGCCGCTGCTGCGCGTAGACGGAGCGCTGAACGAGTGCGTCATGCTCGGCGCGACGCTGGCGAGAGACGTAGTTCGGTTCCGGGGCGGAGGCACAGCGGGGCTTTCAGGGTACGCGCTGAACGTGTCCGACTCGGCCGGCGTGGGCGGGCCGGTAGACACGGGCGAGGTCGGCCACGTGCTGATAGAGCTGGCGGAGCTCTCGAGCTCGTCCTGCGGCGTGAGGGCTGGCGTGGTGGATGCGGATGAGGGGAAGGGTGACAGCGAGGGGCGTGGTTGAGAAGACACGGGCGGCAAGCTGCTTTTGGGAAAAGCGTCCAGGGGATCGGCGGACGACGAGCGCGCGCGGTAAGGCCTCCGGGAGGGGAAAGAAGCGACGCTGTACTGCGCGCTGAAGATGCGAGGTGAAGACGGTGGGGAGTCGGAGAGGACGGAGCTCGGGACGGAGCACGAGCGCTCGTTGGCGGTGGAGGGCCGGGAGGTGGAAGGCGTGCGCGTGTCGCTAGAGGTAGGAGAGGCGACGCCCTGGCTGTCGAGAAGGATTGCCTCGAGCGCCTCAGCCACCGGCGAGATGAGGGGAACGTGCGAAGCAGGCGAGGGGCGTCGGACGGGCGGAGGCAGTGCGGACGACGAGCGCCGGGAGGACGAGCACGAGTCGGCAAGCGGGATAGAGGGCGCTGTCGAGCTCGTGCGAATGGACGGGACCGAGGAGATTAACGCCGAGGACGGGGTGTCGTACGTCCTGCCGGCCGAGGCGACGTCCATTGCCGCGGCTTGGTGCATTCCCGCCACGTAGCCACCACCTGTTCAAGCGGAACCATCAGCACCTCATGTCCTCATTCGGCCCTAAGAAAGCAATAAATAAAATTACCGTATGAGGCTGAACTGTCGCCGCGCATCCTGCCGCCGCCAGGCGCGAGCGAACTGCTCGTGCGCCCGCCGGCTGCACCGCCGTGTCCCGAACCACCGAAAGACGGTGCACCCGACGCGCCCGAGTCACGGTCGCGTTGCGCTTGGTGCAGCGCGCGCTTGTTGCTGGCCTGTTTTATTCCCGTCGCATATTAGCAGCAGCTCTAGGCATAGTCAAAGTCGTGCTGCAGTCTCTCACCATAACGACCCGCAACGCCCGAATCTGCAGCATCTTCGCGCCGCACAAAGTCGCTGTTTCGTGCGTGGCGACAGCCGTCGCGGGCTCGAGGTGGTAGTGCATGGCATGCAGGACGTCCCGCTCGAGGTCCTCGATCCCGTACGTCTTCGCAAGCGTGAGCAGGCTGGCGAGGACGACGGGCGAGTTTTGCAGCGCCGTGACGAGCGCCTGCGCGTAAATCCATTGCAGAAACGCGAGAGCGACGGGGTACGACTCGGGGAACTTGAGCTGCCGCGGCGCGAGGCGCGCCTCGTCCAGCGTGGAAGTGGAGGAGGTGAGGGAGGAGAGCTGCGTCTCGTAGGTTGCGATGCGGTCTCTGAACCAGGGCCAGCGGGAGGCGAGGAGCTTGGAGGAGCAGCGGATCGAGGTCGGGTGGGGAGTGGAGGAGGGGTTGGGGGTTGCGGACGGAACGATGGAAAGGTCGGCAGCGGTCTCTTCGCGCAGGGCTTGGAGGCCGAGAAGCTGCGCGTCGAAGGAGAGAGGGCTGGGCGGAGGCTGATAGATCCCGAAAGCTTCGAGCTCAACGAACGCGATATGGTCCTGTGAAAGGGTAAGCAAAAAGCAGCTACATGCGTATAAGTGGCTTTTAAGACGCACGTAGTTCTGCTGGCGGTGATTGTAGTCCGTGACAAGCGACCTGTCCCGGTTGCCGAGCACGATATACCGGTTGCGGTCCTTCCAGAGCGTGCCGCGGTTCCACGAGCCCGTCGCGAGGTTGACGCCGGGGTCAATGCGCTATTGGAGAGAAAGTCTTCAGTTCGCTTGCCTTCATATTCAAAGACTCGCCAGTAGTCGCACCTGCCAAGTGAGCGTGGAAAGCTCGAGTGCCCAGATGGAGAAGGATTGGGACGTGTTGGCCAAGTAGGTGCCCGAGATGACAAGGCTGCAGAGTAATACATAAGCGATGAGTTGCCGGGAAAGATTAAGGGACTGAGAGTACAAATACAACGTACTGATCACCGAGGATTGCACCGGTCGGGAAACGCAGACCAGGAGGGAGCGCAGTGCCGCGCATGCGGTCGGACTGATCAGTAATGGCGTAGTCGGGCCGCGCGGGCGCTTGCATGATCTCGAGCTCCCGCTTGAGATCCTGAAAAATCTAAGTCAATCAGCCCCTTTCAGTGCCGTACCTGAACAGTACGCAAGCGCAGCGCACCTGGAAGTTGTAGTTGGAGTAGACGTAGATGTCACTCGGGTCCTCCTCGGTGCACGGCGAGGCGTACGGGAGGCGCACGACGTCCTCGTTCCCGACGTGCACGCTCGCCGCCTGCGGAATCACGACGCGCTCGGACGAGGAGACAGCCACGGAGCGATACGACCCGCACTGATGGTTGTACGTGCGCGTGTGGAGCCATTGCAGCTTGGCCAGGTCGAGGACGGCGATCTCCTCGATGTACTGTACTCGACGCTAGGTGAGCGGACCGTCGGCGGAATTAATACGCATCGTCCCCTTCATGCGAGCCGTTCGAATCTGCGACAACTCCAACATACCTGGTTCTCCTTGCCCTGACCACCCGCGATGACGAGCTTATCGCCGGAGAGAGAGGAGAGGTGCGCGTAGCGCGGACGAGGAGGAGTGCAGCCCGGTGCGCAGGTCGTCTGCGGCTGAGACCACCTGCGAGAGGTCACGTCGAAGAAGAGGATGTCGTCCAGCACGGTCAGCTCCTCGGAGCCTGCTTCCCCACCAGCATACGCCATGCCTGCCCACGTTCCCATTTCAGACCTGCCGTTGACAATGAAAGGAATGGATAGGAGTGCACCTCCGAAAAGCACCAGCTTGTCATGCCAAAGATCCACGGAATGGAAGTACCGCTCTCGTGGCACGAGCTCGCCTTCGGGGATGCGGACGTACTCCCAGCGGAGCGTCTCGAGGTCTAGCTCAAACATCTCCGCGGTCATCTTGCGCGTCGAGACCTTGCGCCCGCCAAAGAGGAAGAGGCGCGAGCCGACGACCGTCGTCGAGGCGCCCTGCAACGTGAACCCAGCGCCCAAGTCAGCCCCAGGCTGCCTCTCTTGATAACAAACGCGCACGTACGACGAGCCCGGGGGGAATCTCGCCAGAGCATGCTTTTGGCGAGCAGGTAAGATCGGAGAGGGAGTGCATCGCTGCTGAAGGCGCGCAATGCGCAGCTGGCGGACCTCGCTGGCGAGCGAGCGAGGGGAGAAGACGGGCGCTTGGATCGAGACGGCGCGTTTGAGGTCGAACCTGGCTGGCGCTCTTTCGCGCGTCGCTGCTGCTGAGTATCGGACGGCTGGGACGAGGGGAACAAGATCGGCGGGGGAGGGAAGAACGGAGATGGACGCGGAGGGTCAAGATGAGGGTTGTGTCAGAGCGAAAGATCTCGAGGTCGAAGGGGCGCGCTAGGAAGATCGGGGGGAGCAGGTCGGGCGGCCCGTCGCACGCGCCAAAAGCTTGAATGCGCAGCCCAAACGCCGGGTTTCTTTGTCTGGATATTTGCAGGCTTCTGCCGTAAGCAACTCGGGACGTCTACTGCCTGCACTACACAGTGCAGCAGGACGAGTCCCGGAAGATGTCCGCACCAGCAATCTGGGTGAGGCGCACGTGTGAGCACGACCGCCTGTCGATGGGCGCAGATGCAGAACATTCTGCAAGTCCATGGGAGGTTTAGTGGAAGCAAATTTTGTTTGTCCGCCACCCTCCCATGTGAAATGGGTTTTAGCCCTAAAGTCTGTTGGTTCAACCAACCATCTTAAGCTGGACCGACTTTTCCCAAAGACTTTTCTGCATCGGATCTTGCCCTTGCCGCTGTCTGATAAGCTCGGCCAAGCCGGTACGTAGATGCTGCTATATTCAAAGGCAGTTCAGAATCTCATTAACCCATTCCTGGCGAGTGCGACGCACAAACAACGCCGAAAGATCTCCGGTGCTACTGTACAAATATCCACTAGCGATCAATGGCGTGTACATCAATTCCGCCCCGGTAACTTGGGTCCCCGTCGGGGGATCCGGGGTGGGCAAACCCTCACTGTCCCTTGCTGTCCCGATGAAGTCCAATATTACATCTCCAGTTGGGTCCCGAAGGAGCAGTAATCCTGCACCGGATCTTGTATAGCCTCCAAGCAATACGATCAGTCAGAAAAGTCTGATCATTAAGAACAACAGGGGATGCACAGGCGCCGATCAGTGTTCCTCCGCCGTGGACGCCTTCACTGCACAACAGCACATTGCCCCACTTCGTTAATTATCCAAGCTCAGTCCGGGAGTAATACTAAATGCGACTCCGGTAACACCAAGCCCAGCACCCAACAACATCCAAGTACCATCATGGCACGCCATCATCATCGTCACTCGGTGATGGTCGTGTGCAGCCGCAGCTTTCACGCTTGTTGGTCCCTGTTCGTCCTCGCCCGCTCGGATCCTCTACACCGCTCCTCACACGACCAAATCTCACACCTATGATAATATCGCACGGCCTCGAGGCTCCACGCCGCCTTGCACCCCGCATTTCTCATGATGATCAGGAGGGCCCATGCCAGGAGCGACCGAGCGATGGTCGGTCGCTCATCCGACGACATCTTTGCTCCGCCCCAGTTCATTTAAACAACGCCTCAAGCCAAGCAGTCTCGCAGAAACCAGGACTCGAGATACTTCCACTTACGCTACTTTTCTTCAACCGTTTTTCACTCGAGCACCAGGTTCGATTTGATCGTGTGAGCGGGAAAGATCTTCAGCCTCATCGTCGTCGCCCCAGTGCCACGAACCCGGCTGCAGGAACGTGGCGACGTCGAACGTCTCTGCATGTCTCTTCGATCTTCCCCGATGCCTGCTGCGCGGGCCCATCGCATGGCCCTCCGCTGATCCGACGGACGAAACTTCCCTTTTCATCAGTAGTTGTTCATTACTTATGAGAGAGCGCGCACCCGAGCACTCATTGATCCCGTGTTCTTTCATCAATGAAAGTGCGCCATAGGGAGACTGGCTGGGATGCACTTGTATGCACATACGCGTCAACTGCACGGTTAGGAAAGAATGGCCGGCGGCGCAGAAGAGCGGATATAGGCTTGCAGCCAACGTCTGTGAAAATCTATCAACCCTCCCACATCCGAGCTCAGTCGGTTTGCTCCTTGATGCCTCGGAATGCAACCAGCTGGAGCAAAGCAAAATTGCAGGAAATGGGTATCGCATGAACGTAAATGGCAGGGTAATGCAAACTGCCAAAAAGCGAGTATGGACTATTGTAACATGAAGCAAGGAGAGAAAGAGGAGAAAGGATGGTAAAAGGCCTCAGGACCTGACGAGTTGTACGCCCGACCCGCCCATAACCGGTATCTGCGCCTTCTTGGCACGCTCGACAAGGTCCTTGACGCGAGCGTCGAGCTTCCGTGCCTCATCATGATGCCTCTTGAGCTGGCTCTGCGGCAGCCACGCGAAGCGCTGCCACTTCTGCCCGGGCCTCAGCGTACTGAGGTCGACGACCTTCGGGGTGGCGGAGAACGCGACAACTTCGCGGTAGAGCAGGCGCATCTCGGTCGCGAGTGTGCGCGGATCAGGCGCGGGCGAGTGGAAGGAGAATTCGGAGGAAGTCGGGGATGATGGCGGCGAGGGCTCGTCGTCGTCTGGTCCGCGCGTTGGCGAGCCGGGAGGAGTGAGCGGGGGAGAGAGGGGCGGAAGTGGCGTAAGGGAGTTGAGGGAGGAGAGGAGGTCTTGAGACTTGAGAAAGGAGTTTTCGGAGCGGAGGAAGCGGACCGCCCCACGGAGAGAGTCGATCTTAGGCTCGCTGTTAGCTTAGACGACGAACACGCATGTAAGGCTCGACGTACCTGCTCCAGAAGATACGAGGTCTCGAGGCTGCCCTCGATCGCAACGTGCTCGCCAGGACCGGGCGCAGCGGGACCGGCACCTGCGCAGCATGATCAGTCTACCATTGCCGCCGACATACGCTGAGCACGAACACACACCTTGGTTCTCGGGCTTCGACGCCGCTTGCTTAAGCTTGTCGTTCTCCTGCTCGACGGTGTTAAGGTCCGCCTGCAGCTGCTCGACAGCGTCTTGCAGCGTGCGCTCCTTCTTCTTCGAACGAGCAAGCTCGCCCTCAAGTTCTTCCAGTACGTCGGTCTGTAGACACAATCGGCGCGTCAGTCGGTGCATCGGTCGACAGCGCCTTTGCCAAGCATGGGGCACACCTGCTTCTTGACAGTCTCGAGACGGCGCTCCATGACTTCAATTTTGACGGCGGCCTCCTGGAGGCTTTGATCCTGGATTACGTGAAGTGACATGTGTGAGTCGCGCAACTCTTGATAAGGGCGAGATCGACTGATTGTCTACCCTGGTCTTGATCTCGCGCAAAAGATCACGGTTCTCCTCGTTGAGCTTGGTGACCTTGCGTTCCGCCTCGAGGTTCGTGGCAGCGCTCGACTTGATCTCCTCGACGCGCGCGAGCCAGGGCTCGTCCGCGATAACTAGAAAAACCGTATCGGTCAGCGTGATCGGTAACACGCAATGCCCGATCTGCGACTCACTCTTGACCACGCTCTCCGATTCGAGCGATGTCTGCAGTACGCTCCCGACCTCCTCCGTGAGCTGCGCGATGGCAGCCGACACGCCGTCCCAGCCCGAGCCGCTCTCCTTGCCGCCGAGCGCCTCCTGCGTCGCATGCTGCGTGAAGCGAATCGCGGTGCTGATCTGGAAGAGCTCCTTGGTCTCGCGGATGTCGTTCGCGTAGCCGGTCACCTTTTGTGCGAGCTGTGGAAAACGATTGTTTGGCAAGGACGACTCTAAAGCCGATAGAGACGAAACAGGCTCACAGTGACCGAGAACGTGACCAGCTTTGCACTGATGTCGACGAGGGCCGAGATGCGGGAGTTGACGTCTGGCTTGAGCGCCGCCGAATCGCGCACGCACGCGTCCACTCGGCTGACGAGTTTCCTGCGATTAAAAACGACATCAACATTTACCCTTCACAAAGAGCAAAACCACGGCGAGGACTTACTTGGACGCAATCTTGATGGTCTTGGTCTGGTTGAGGAGCTTCTGCATCGGCTCAAAGAACGTGACGTCCAAGTCGAGGTCGTCAAGCTCCTTCTCGACGTCTGCTCCGTCCCGAGGCCTCATCAGCATGAACACCTGAGGGCTTCCGATGAGCATTGCGAAAGTACCGTCGTCTCTGCTCAGGACCGCGAGCGTCTGCTTGGACAAGCCGATGGCAGCCGAGAACGTGTCGAGGTCGCGATCGAGCGCAATGACCGAGTCGAGCTCGCGCTCGCCCAGGTCGACTTGCGCGTTCTCGAGGTAGACCTCCGAGAGGTGGTCGAACTGGCCCAGGAACCTGTCGGGCACAAGCAGTCGGCACCGTTAGCGATCAAGGGCGCGGTAGCATCGCGGGACAGCGACAAGAACTCACATGATGAGCTCCCGCGCGCACTCGAACTCGCGGAACTCCTCACGGCGGAGGAGGTCAATCCACCCGTCGACCTTCTTCTCCATGCCGGAGAACTCATGGTACACGCGGCCCATCTTGATGTACATGTCCGCCGGGCAGCGGCGGAGAACGGCGGAGAAGCGGCGGTTGACGGCTGCAAAGTGAGAGAGCTTGCTCCGGAGCTGCAGGGCCCACGACATGCTTCAGCTATTGCGGCGTAGACAGGACGCAACCAGCTATCAGACCGCGAGACGCACCTCGCAGACGCCGACCAAGATCTCGGGCACGACGCTGTACAAGCTCTCGGGCATGCCGTGCTTCTGCGCGACGATCTGGTTGATGAGGTCGCTTTTGAACGCGAGGCGCTGGAAGAAGAGCAAGCACGCCGCAGCGTCCGCGTCGCCGGACTCGAAGAACGTCTGCGGCAAGTACGGGCGGACGATGCGGAGGTGCTCGCCTGCCTGGGCGGCCTCGAGCTTGCGCAGCTCGAGGTCGATCGTCTTCGCCTGGGACTTGACAGCCGAGGACTGCAGCTTCTGGTTGAGTGAGAGCATCGCTTGCGATTGCGAGGAGAGCGTCGCGGACTCGGTGCGCTGCGTGAGCTGCTGCGCGCGGAGTTGCTCGATGTCGCTGCGTATCGGACAAGAGCGAGTTCAGCGTGGGCCGAGACGGGTACAGATGGTATGAAGAGAGGATACCAACCTTTGCAGGTTCCCGACGAGGTCCCGGAACTGGCTGATGGTCGCCTGGTAGTCGGTGACGGACTCCTCGAGCGCCTCGACGCGCCCTCGGCTCTCGCGCAGCTGGAGATCCTTGTAGTCTGCCCATCCCAGTCAAAAATGAGCAATCAATCACGCGGAGGAATTGGCAAGGCTTCATCGGACGCACCGATCTCCTCCTGCATCGCCTTCTCGTGCTCGATGTGCTGCTCCTCGAGCTCATCGCTGAGCTCCTTGAGAGCCTCGAGGTCCTCGATAGCCGCAGCCATGTCGTCGATTTTCTGCGAGATCACCAGGCGTGTAAGGCCAATGCCGCGCAATCCACGACAGCCAAGGAAAACGAACCTCAGTGAGCGTCAAGTTCCGCTCAGTGAGCTGCTCGAGCATGTCCTCAGCGCCGAGCGCGTCGTCCAGCTGCTGCTTGAGGTCCTCGATGTGCACCTCGGCATTCTCGAGCTTGGCGCGCGCGACCTCGTACTGGCCTATAAGAGCGCCACAACACAGATGAGACCCACGACTTCGGAGATCCTCTCCAGCAGAACCGACGCACCTTGCAAGTCCTGCAACGAGTTGAGATCGTGCTCGAGCTCCGAGATGCGCTTGCGCTGCTCGGCATCCGTCTCGCTCGTTATGTCGCGGATCCTGCGTGAAAACGTTTAGTATCTGAGTAAGATCGCCAGCAGGGACCAACGCACTTGATCAAAGCCTCCTTCAACCGCTCGTTATGCCGCTCGAGCTGCGTGTACGCAAGCGAGCTCCTATCCGCGTGCGTTACAGGTCCAGAGTCCAGCGCCTCTGCATCCCGTGCACGTCCACACACACGACCATCAGCACGAAGTTGGGTGTCCTTTGTCTTAGTTGACATAAGAACGACGTACCATCTTTAGCCTTCAGCATCTCGAGCTCCGTTTCGAGGTCAACCTCGCGCTCGTGCAGCGCCTCGAGCTCCGCCTGGGCGGCTTCAGCTTTCTCTTCAGCCATCTCCTTGTCAAGCATGGCCATCTCGAGGTTTTCCATGATATCGAGTTGGCGCGACTCGAGCGTCTCCTTCTCGGCCGTCAGGTCCTTGCACGTCCGCCGGAGGTCGCGCAGCTCGGCTTGCATCTGGGTCATCTTGGCTGCCGACCCAACGATCCTCAGTGAGCGATTAGACATGAGAGAAGGAAAGTATTGTATAGAGATCGCACATTGGAGCTTAGGCTTGATCAGATTGAACTGGTCCATCTCCTGTTTCAAGCCGTCCATCTCGCGAAGCTTCTCCCGATCCTCATCCCGCTTCCCCTCCAGCACCCGCAGCTTAACACGGAGCTCGTCTAGCTCCCGAAGCGGAACGAGCTGCTCGGCGCGCGCGACGGGCGGGGCCGATTCGAGCGAGAAGGGGTCTGGCTTCGTGGGCGAGAGGGAGCGGTTCGAAGCGGAAGGGGAGAGGAGAGCGCGGTCCGCCGGGGAGCGCAGGGAGCGTGATGGAGGACGGATGTCGGATGGTGGTGGGGGTTGGAGAGGCCGCGTGGAGAGGAGGGGCGATGACGGGGATGCAAGGTCTTCTTCGGGTGGAGGAGGGGAAGAGGAGGGTGCGCGGGGTATGGGTTCCGGTGCGGGAGGCTCGGGCTCCTCGGAGAGCTCGGACGTGAGAGCTGAGCGGATGCTCGATGACCGGCGCATTAACGCTGCTCGCTGCGCGGGGTCCGCCGCGCCCACCCCAGCTCCAGCTCCTGCCCCGCCAGCGAGCGACGCTCTCCGCGCGGCCGACCCGGGCACGGGCACAGGAGGCGGCGCCATGCTCGTGCGCGCACGAGGTGCCGTGCCGGGTGCTAGGCTTAGACGAGCACGCGGTGTGGCCGGAACGCTCGGCGTTGACGGCGGAGGCGCCATGGACGTGCGGCGCGCGGTAGTTGAGGGCGGGCGTGTGCCGGGCGTTACGGCGCGAGAAGACGCGGCAGACGTTTTGGAAGGGGAAGATGCGCGGGAAGAAGCCGATATGGAAGAGACAGAGGGTCTGGCGGAAAGCGATGGACGCGCGGACAGGGATGCTCGGGGCGTGGCAGGGACTGTAGAGGTCCGCGGAGGGGCGGGAGTCGCAGATGGCGGACGCTGAGGCCGCATTCAGGTCAGTGCCCTGCTAATCGACGCTCGACACTCAATGCCCAATATAGTGGACAGAGTGCGCTCACAGATCCGGTAGAAGAGCTTGCCCTTGATCTGGGCAGGGCCACAGGCTTGACCTGGCTCGGGCGTACAAACACGCCGTAGCCCGGCTCGCAGGTAAAGTACCGCACGCCCTGGACCGAGCCATCGTTCTTGCCATTCGGCTACCACGTGTGCCCTCTTCAGTACAGTTTGTCTATTTTCCCAAGTATACGGCTGCCTACGCACCTCGTCCAGCTCGATGCCGACCCACTTCCCGGCAGCGAATTGGGTCGCGTCGAAGTACCGCACGATGCCCTGCCCCGCCTGAACCTCGGCGCGGGCGCCGATGGCGATGCTGGCCATGCCGCCTTCCCGTAAGTTTGGACTTTGATCGATTTAGAGTGAACGAAAGTATGCGCTGGTCAGGGAGTAGAGAGTGGTGAAAGGAGATCAGGCGCGAGCTGCGCGAGCTCGTCGCGTTCCCGTTCAGGCATTGGCGTCGCAAGGCGTCGGCCCGGGCACGACAGCCGTGGACTTTCCGAGGGCCTCATGGCACGGCAAATGGTTTGCAGCGGTTGAAAGCGGCTGAAGCGCCTGTTATCAACCTTTTATGCAAACTTCAATGTATAGTAGGAGTAGCTTTTTGATAAGACTAAGGTATGCAGGTGGATTCAGACGAGTTCAGGCAAGCCCAGCGGCAGAATCTACCACACGGCACCCACCAGAGTCTGGCTTGCCACGTTTCGTGATACCTAACGGTGGATATCATAGCTATTGTTACACAATTAATCGTGCACCATGTCCCATGAAGCAAAGTAAGAAACCCCAATGAAGCAAGATCAGTCCGCCTACGACACCCTGCGTCGTTTCCCTTTCTCCACGCTGCCTCGAAACTCAGTACAAGTACCTGCGCACGAATCATCATGATCAGCTGCCGATTTCTCTCCGAATGCTCTGGCCACGTTCAGTAGCTCACCTGAACTGCGGGTGCCCATCTCCCAACTCCACAATCTGCTGCTCGCTGAGGTGCTCGAGTCCGAGGCGCCGCTTGAGCGCGACTGCATCCTCCTCCGCCCGGCCCTCGCCAAACGTCTCGCCCTCGACCTTCCCGAATTTGGCGTCCCGCCGAGCGTTCTCCCGGGAGAGCGTGTACCACATGATCCCGGAGGTGATGACGTTGAGGAGGCAGAGCGAGAGACAGATCGAGTGCCCCATCGTGTACTTCGGGCTGTCCGCAGCGGCTGTTGGATACCGATGGGCGAGGTTAATAACGTCTGCATCAGATAGAGAAGCTGAAAGAAGCCGAGGAAATGGGACGAACGAAAGGACCACGAAGAGACGATGCCTGCCCCCGTTCCAGTTTCAGCGGTTGACCTTTGAAGATACCAAAGCACCGCACGGACTCACCTCCACAGTTACCGAAGGACATGATTATGCCCATTGCGGTAGCCCTCTGTTTGAACGTCTAAACTCAGTCAAGGCCCTCTCGGATTTTTTGAAGACCAAATACGCACCTTGTACACGGGACTGTCGAGTCACTCCGCCTCAGGTTAGCAGTCGTTCCTCTCTTCCTTTCGAGAAGTTTCAAAAGCATACCCGAAAGAGCCTCCAGCGAATGCCTTCACCCAATGCGACACGTACATGTCAGAACTATTCACGAGACGAGCAGCAGGAAGACGGACGAGAGTGGTCGAAATGGAAGGTGCGACGCCGGCAACGCAAAGGAAGACAGCGAACAACCGCGGGCCGGAGTACCTGACGGGCACCGCGAGCAGGAAAATAAATCCAAGAGACGCAACGCTCATCCTGTTTTGTGACCCGTTAGCGCCATTCATTTTTCCAGGGCATTGCCCTGAGAAGACGCACGTGATGATGTTAACGATCGCCCTCCTGCCGGTGCGGTCCGAGTAGATCGCCGCGCCGACAGTGCAGATGAAGGCAAGGACGTAAGGGGGGACAGAGAGAAGCTGCGCTTGCGGGCGAGTCCACGTCCCGAGCGCAGCGATGATGGTCGGCGCGAAGAGCGAGGTAGAGTAGAGCACTGAGCCGGCGCAGAAGTACATGATGCTGAAGACCCAGGTCTTGTCTGTATGTTCGTCCGAAATACGAACACTCCTTCGTGAGCACATGATGGTGCAAAGGACGGACTGAAGAAGGGGCAGGAAGACGCACAGTCCTTGAGTGCCGCAGTGACCTGCGACCAAGTGAACTCGCCGGACGCAGCGACGCCCTGGTCCTTCCGCAGCCGGTCTAGGACGAACGTCCGCTCCCGCTCAGATAGAAAGCGAGCCTCCGCAGGGAAGTCGTGGACAAGCCAGATCCCGGCGACGCCGATAAGGAAGGTCGCAAGTCCCTCGAGGATGCTGCAGTACGCTCACCGAGGTCTGGTCAGACTCGCCACAAATTTGTCCAGGGGAAAACAGAGAAAAAGAACATACAAGATCCACCTCCAGCCCTCAAGTCCCCCAACGCCATCGTCCCCAACACGTCCCATGAATCCGATGGCCCAGGCCAGAAGACCGCCTGTTGTAAGGGGGGCGTTAGCTTGCTATCAAAGTGGCATGCAAGCGAGCTCTAGGGTATGTACCAAAGGCTCCTGCCAGGGTAGCTCCGGAGAACAGCTGCGGGTCGTACGGAACAGTTCAGCGACAGTGTACAACCTAGAACGGCAGACCTTCTTAAGAGACGTACGATGGCAATGCGGAACGTCTGTTCGCGGCGGCGGTACCACAGCGTCAAGAAGAAGACGACACCGGGGAAGAGTCCGCACTCGGCCAGACCTGCGAGTAGAGGCGCATGAGTACGCTGAGAGATGATCCGGCACTCCGCAGCACAACCTCAACTTACCAAGGAAGATACTGTTCACGAAATCAGATGGGTAACACTTTTCCGCTGTCATGCTGAGTTACTATGACCTACCGCGTGGCCAGCAATCCAGCGTAATTTTGGACAATGCCCTGAGAAGTCACTAAGCAGTCAGTCTCTCTTCTTATCGCCTTCGTCCCGCCTCTCCCTCACCATCAGCGTCATGACGATCGACCTTAGCAGAAACTCCACCGGTCAGCGCCCAACATCAAGACTGGAATTGAGTACACATTCTGACGTACCAGGCGATCATCATTATGGGGATGCCAATGCTCGGTCGGTACATTTTAAGAAGGTGGTTCGTGACAGTCTCGAAGGCGACACTGCGTCCGGCCGCAGATGTCAGTGGACTGCACTGCACCTAGTGGCTCTGGTGCGAGAGACGGACTAGGTCGCAAAGAACACAGTGAGACAGATTTGATATTCCCGGGACGTCTTGTGTGGAAGGCTTGTGAGCACAACGACAGCAGCAAAGGGGTATAGTGCTAGAACTACTCACGAGATTCAAGTCTCTTTCCAACCCGTCCAATCTCGCCTGGCCGATGTTAACCTGAAGAGCAGCAGCCCCCCGTGAGCTTCACTCTAACCATCCCTCAAGACCAGGAAGTCCATCGAGACCGCGAAGTCCCTTGAGACTAGGATGTCCCATGAGACCGGCACGACGTACGCGATCCAAGAACGACACGAGATCTGGTAGCCCCACCGATCAGCATCACTTTGGAACCTTTCACAGAGGTGCGCGTACTCACAGAGCAGACTCAGAAATGGAATAAGCCTCCAGTCGATCCTCCGAACAAGCCTCCTTTCCTCCTCCGCGCTGAACTCGACCTCCTCGAGCGCCTGCGCATTGTTCTCGATGTTGCGCGCTTCGAACTGCGCCTTCTCGGCGCTTGAGACCGAGCTCACGTCGTTGTTCTTGCTCATCGTCGAGGTGGTGATGGAGATGTCCAAGAGAGAGCCGGGTCAGGGGAAAGGCGGGTCAGGTGCCCAAGTCATCGAAGTTGGACGTTCAACAGGCGATACAGCCGGTGCGTCTTCTTTCCTCGGGCCGGGTCGGCCGAGCGGTGGCGCAAAGCCCACGCGGTCCCGCGGCTAACCCTTTATTAGCGAGGTTCGATTTGGTATTAATCCGTAGCTCCGATCTCAATTCCATGCATGTTGTGCTCAAGACGATGTTCAGTGTCCTTGAGGAGCAGTGAAAGGCAACCGTCGACTGCGAAGACGGCGAGCGGAGCATTTGTACACGAGGTCGTGGAGAAGCGGAGACGGAGGTGGGGGTTGGATGTGGAGGGCAAAATGTGGCATGCACGTGAAATGATCAGGCGGCCGCCGAGCAGTCTTATCGGAGCAACTGGAGAGGCGGGGCTGCTACCCAATCGACCGCTTCACATTCAACACAGCAACATTCGCGGGGTGGAATGCAGTTCCCAAATTTGTTCTTGTCTACATAGAATGTTAGAGCAGGGATCCCAATGGAGTTTCATGGCCAGCGGCCCGGGCAGAGCGCATGGAACCGACCCCGATGCGAATATGGAACCGACGCTGTTAAGGCGGCGACAATGTTGAGAGCACTGTCTTGGATTGGAAACTTGAGTTGAAGATGAACCAATATGTGACAGAGTTATTGTTTTCTTATGCCCGCCCAAAAGAGACAGAGTCAGAAGGCTGTCGGATTTACAGCGAGCAGTCATCCGCTCTACACCGTTGCTGTTGTGCTGTGCAGGCCGGTGGCGTTCTACAACCGCCATTGAGGACCTCTTACTTTCCGGAGTATAGATCATTTATGATTCATATACTTTTAGCAGGCGCGGCCATTGTTGCTGCCTCAAGCCCGTGTCTAGAGGACGGGCTCCCTAGTCCCAATCGGTCCGCGACCCTCTTACACCACAAAGGGCCTGACGCACTCAAGTTCATCCACTCGGCTTTGTGCTGATCGCGAGCCTCGGTACTAGGATTTCTGTTGGGTCTGCCGTCTTTTTTCGCAGTGGGTCGTTGAATTCGAAGGCCAAGCCACACTGGCGTTCAGCATCTCAAGAAACTATACATTCAGTCTTCGTAACGATCCTGCTGGCCGACATGATATAATTGAAACATCATCGACTACGACATTCTTTTCTCGGACGCGTGCACCCAAGCAACATCGACCAACCATCAAGTCTACGCGTCCCTCACCTGTATCCCATGCTTGTCTACCAAGGTGATCCCGTGCGCCCGCAGCTGTGAATCCTTCTGTCCAAGTCACACATCGTGTCCGCCCCAAGTCTTCCGGCTCTGCAGAAGTTGATGTCGCGAAGATAACACGCTGCAGCCGAAGAAGTCGGTCGCGAGAACAGAACGACGAGAAGACCGGCTCGAGATTCTCGTTGTTCTCCATGCGCGATCGAAGCCGAAGAGTGGCAAGAGTGGGGTGGTCGAGCGCAAGAATGGCGGGCGAGGCCTCGTTGCCCAGAGCCATGGTGAACTGGAGGAGCTTCGGGCAGGTGCTGCGAAGATCACGAAACCACCGAGCAGGCGCCAGTTTTCGATGGGTATTCAAGCTGTCAGACGCCTTTTGACAGGCTCAATATCTTTTCGGCGGTTGGCGCCAATGTCACCGTCTCGAATAACAGGCGTAGACTAGTCAAAGCGGGCAGGTGCGCGTCGAGGAGCGTGCGTAGTAGTGGTCCTGCGTCCCCGTCGACAGTGATGCAGATGAGCTCAAGGTTGGGCAGGGCTAGCGCAATTGAAAGAGTACTTTGTACTCAATCCCCGACCAATCAACAAATACATTCAGATGCTGGAGGCTTTTCAAGCCAGAGAACAGCTCGAAGCTTCTCAGAGGACTGTCGGCCTGCCGATCGAGTGGCTACAAGAGTAAAATTATCCAAGGGACACCTCGTGTAATGCAAGGATCGCGGTGAAGAGCTTTGGCCGGCATACAGCGCATCACCAAGGGGCGATGAACACGTCGGTGGAACCTCGGTCGCATGTCCCCCCTCTTTCATTCGGTCGCATGTCCACCCCGAATTTCCCTGCAACTTCATAGTTCATGAGACCTTGTACATACGTACTGTGCTCCGCTCCCATCTGGATCTCTGGATCGCCCCAACTCAGTGCCAGTTACACCGTTCACCAGGTCTACCGTGCCGTCTGAAGAACAGCAGCGCCCAAATGTTCGGCACAACTGCAGGCGAATATCGGGAGCGAAATTTATATATACAAAACTGAGGCACTATACAGTCAGAGGTGAGGTGCAATCCGGCTGCGACAAAGCGACCACGCAGAGCCAAGTGTGCACGTGATTATTGTTTTAAATGAAACAGTGAGTGAAGTGGTGTATTTTTCGGAACGTCGCAGTATGAAAGGGCGCCTAGACACTGGGATCTTGCGTCTCGTACCCACTGTAGACTGTCCAGAAAGAGTAGAGTCCCCACGACAAGGCAGCAAGCTCTTGCACTTCGCAGGAGAAAGGCATTACGAGTCGATTGGAGAAAGAGGCATGCATGTACGGCTATCGGGGTTTCAGGAGGAATTACAAGCCTGAACCTGGGGAGTTCAGAGTTTCAGGCCTACATGGAGTCTCTGAACAGGCATCAGGTGTCTGGACAGTGTGTATGTACGTGAGGGAGCGACAGAAGACCTCACTAAGAAAGATAGTGCCTACATCGAAATAAAAGCTAGTGCACTTTTCAGGAATAATCATTCAAGCACAAAAGGGAAGGTCTGCGGAGGTGCGTGTGAGGAGGTCAACGGAAGGTCTGCTCTTCGACAGCTGTAGGGCACGACCTCCACACTTCCTTGTTTCATATGTGCACCTTCATAGGTATATTCGCCGAATCCTTAGATCGAGCCATATGCTGAGACTCCAGCCCTCTGTCAGATGCAAGCAAGGCTGGAACTGTGGAACTCGGACCTATGACATGCCCTAGGACGACCCCCACAAAGAATTGGCATGCTAAACTGAAGTTGGCTGAGGAATTGACGCTTCAAGACCTATATCAGAGGTTATCGCACTAGGACTTCACCTTTGCCGCTGTGGCCATTACGCTGTGAAACACCCGGATGGCATCAGTCGGTCCGGTGAGTCGCTCGCGCGGACAAATCGCTCTGGGGACTATTAGAGACTTCATGCATGGACCGGCTTTTGATTGAAAGACGATACACCGTTAGCCCCAGTGGTATAGTTGCGTTTTGTATCAGGTTTAAGAATTCGACTGCACACTTCAAGCTACTTATCAGCCTCGCGCAGAGGCCGGGCAGCGGACATGAGAATGCTGCGTTCTTACAACCACAAGCATCCCCTCATCGCTTGGTTCGCCCTTTCTTTCATCGCCGATACCCAAGCTCGTCCTGCTCTCTATTCAAAACTCACCATGATCACGGATATACTATTTCCCGAGCTTCTCAGACACATCTTCTCCTTTGCTACCGCCGCGCCGCCGCCGACGGCACACAAGGCTGCAGTGCACATTGTGGACAGAACCAAGTACGCGCTTCTGTTCGTGCGCACAGAATGGTGAAGTCTTCTTCAGTTTCTTGACTGATCTAGAAGGTTTTGTGCTTACCAGCCCTTGTGCTCTAGGAACTTGCCACGCCCTACCTCTACCACTCCATCGTCATTCGCACACCCTCCCAACTCGAGGCTCTCCTCCTCCATCTCTCCCTCACTCGCATCCCCGGCTCTCAGCCCACCTCGCACATTCGCCACATCTGACTCACTGTTTCGAGTGTGACGAAGTCCCCGACGACCAAGCCGGGTTCGACATCGCTGCCCCTCACACCATGGCTGACCTCTGCACGCTCGTCGGCCCCTGCGACAAGCTCCAGTCGCTCGAGATGCGCGGTGACAACAGTGCACTCAGAACCAGTTCAGCGCTTATCGGCCCTTTCAAACCTTCCTCCGGGCGCCATCTCGACGCTCAGGCAGATCAGCAAGGTGCACATGGGCTCTTCACCGGACACGCTCTTCGGCCTCCTAGCAGGATTCGAGAGACTCGAGGTCCTTGCAATCTCCCTGGACCCGCCAGTCTTTCATTGAAAGTGTTCGATTTGCCTCAGCTCGACGTCCTGGACATCACCCTTTCGAGCGATTCGGGCCCTCTCCTCCGCACCCTGTCCAAAGCGCACCTCCCCGTTCTCACTCATGTAAAGCTCGCACCCGCACCTCCAAATACGTCCAGTCCCAAGCTCCTCGAACTTTTCCGGCACCTCGGCTACCATCTCAAGACTATCGAATTCGATTCGACCGACATCGACCCCTCTTCCTGGCTGCCGCACCTCGCGCACGCCTGTCCCAAGCTCCTCAACCTCGCCCTGACGCTCGGCATGACTTCCCCGCCCTACATCCAGCTCCGCCACCCGCTGCTTGAGTGCATCCGTCTCGCGGGGCTCACGGACGTCCACCCTCCACTGGAGATGACGCTGCTCTAGCTGGGCTCGCGCGCGCTTCTGCCTAGGCTTCGCCGCGTCGTTGGGACCGCAAGATGTGGCTCTCGGCTGACACGATAGAGTGGCTCGACGACAGGGGCAGACAGCTGCTTGCGTCTGGGATTGCGCTGGAGGACAAGGAGGGAGTGCGGCTGGTTACGCCCGAGGAGACATGATGGTGTGCCCCGGTTGAAGATGTGGCTATGAGACGACAGCAGATTGAATGCTTTACGACCGTACAGCAGACCCGCATGCAAGTGCATATGTGCAATCGACTGGACTAAAAAGAAGAAAGCGTGGCATGTGAGGGCGTTTGAGTGTCGGTACCGCTATGTTTCAGTGAATCACTGTGAACGAGAAAGAACGACGGAAATGCATGCTAGTAGAGGGTGCAAACCCTTTAGTTGATATTGTCTGCAAGCGGCCGCACGGCTCACAGAGAGCGAGCGGGAAAAAAAGAGGAGAAATTGGGCCTGACCGGGAATTGAACCCGGGACCTCTCCCAAACAGCCCCAAAGCCCTAAGGGAAAATCATACTACTAGACCATCAGGCCGATGGTGCTTCATTTTCCGAAAAGCATTAAGTGTAAAGAACTCCTGCTGGGGCAATTGCGGAGCAGAAATTCTCTAAAACTGCGTTAGACCATCGTGAAGCAATGTGCCCATGAAGCAGTAGGCTCTTACCAAGATGTCGAAGAGCCACCGACAGTATCCTTCAAGAGCATGCCTCCTCCATCGTTCAGCATCACCCGCACTCCAACAAGGATCCCACTGGAGCCGGTACGCCGGAGAGCGATGTCAATGCCAAGACAAGCGGGGAAATCAGTAAAAAAAGAAAGATGGTGCCGCCGTGCCTCGCCGATGTGGATGTCTTGTAGGCAGTGCGGCATTTCTGGCCTAACTGTGGGGCTCACTCGGGTCCAGTCGCAAGCCGCTCCACCCCACCTCAATGAACGACGAAACCAACCACCCAAGTATAACTGCGACCCCCCGCCACACTTCCTGGAACGCCGGCGCTGCTCGCTTTCGCCTACCACCGCACCCATAGCCCTCTCGGGACTCCCGGCCTTCACCGAATCCGTCGTGGGCCCGCGCAACACCTTCGGAGAATATGAGTGTTCGGAGAAAGCCATCAAGCATGGCGAGAGGAAGGATTAGCCCGGTACATGTGAGCGAAGTCGCGTTGGTGCGAGCGAGCGACGGGCAGCGTGGACAGTTCGGTCGCGACGCCGGAGGAAAGAGGGAGGGGGTTCGATCGATCGATAAGAGGTGAGGAAGGGAAACGTGAACGACGAAGAAAGCGTGAGCGGACCACGAATTCGAATCGAGAGCCCTCCGCCACTCGTCGAGGGGTCATGCGAGTGGTTCATGATGCGATGCGTCCGTCCAGCCCCTCAGAACCCCTTAGCTTCCAACCACGCCTTGAGCTCGTCGACATGCATGCCCTTCACAACGACATGGTTCTTCGGCAGCTTGACGGCAGCTTGGAGGTGGGGGAAGGCAGCGAGGAGGTCGCGCTTGAGTGCCTGGAGTGTTCGGATGCGGTTCAGTCTCGGCCCGGAGCGAGCGGAGGGGGGATGAGGAGGGAGGGGAAGGCGCACGCTAGCGTCGCCCTGTATCCGCCGGAGGATGGTTTCCTCGCGGGTGCCGTTGCGGTAAGAGGAGTAGACGGGGAGCTGGTTGGAGGCGGACCGGGAGATGAAGTACGCCGCTTTGGGCGCGGCGAAGGCGGCGGAGGAGGAGGGGGTCGCAGGGAAGGCGGCGGCTTGTTGCAGGAGACGGAGGGAGAAGCGCATCGTGGTTCCGCTGAGGGGTTTGGAGGTGGGAATGCGGTATCACGTAAGGATGGAGTTGATGGGGAGGGAGGCGAGGGAGGAAGACCGGGCCCGGTTTCTAGGGCCATCTTATAGCCGATACAGAAATCTTGCCCAAGCCCGACAGGCCACGCTCTCCTCCCTTGAATGCTCATCACCCCCTCCTCCTCACACATCCCTCAACATGGCGCTTCCCCCGCGCCCGCTCTCCCCCATGCGCTCCCCACCCCGCCGCCGCACAGGCCGCGGATCCGATCGCGGCTTCTCCCCTCCGCCACCGCCTCTCCCGCCTCCGTCCGGCCGGCGCAGCGGCGGCGGGGGAGCTGGCATGGACTGGGACCGCCGTCGGTGGGAGGAGGAGGACCGACGGAGGGCGTGGGACGAGTATGAGCGCGATATGGCTATCCGTGGTAGCAGGTGCGTGATTCCATTTGGGTTGCCGTTGAAGAATAAGCTGACACGCTCGGTTCGCACAGGTACGACCCGCACCCGCCTCCGCCTCGGCGAAGGGGCGGCGGCGGAGGAGACTATTCACCTCCTCCCCCGCCGCACAGGCGTCCGCTGTCCCCACCTTCCCTCAGAAGAGGGCGCGACTCGCTCTATCCCCTCCAACCGTTCCCCCTTAGTCGCCCACGA
>JTLS01000589.1:0-16363 GCA_000826855.1 Basidioascus undulatus
GAACGGTCATCTCCCCCGACGCGCCCACCCCACCGCCCTCCACCGCCCCCGGCACGCCCGCCGCGGAGCAGCAGAACGCGTTCGCGGCCGGGCTGACCAACACCAACACCCCGACCGTCGTGCAGCTCGCGGCGAACGGGTACCACGGGCCCTCGCGCGCGCGCAAGCTCCCTACGGCCGTGACGGTCAAGGACGGGATCCTCGTGCTCAACGTGCACTCGAATCGCAAGACCATCAGCCACGGCTTCCTCGCCCGCATCTTCGGCACGCTGGACAGGTACGGCGTGGTCGTGGACCTCATCTCGACCAGCGAGGTCCACGTCTCGATGGCGATCCACGACTCGATCGGGAAGCGCGTGATCGACAGGTTGCTCGGCGAACTGCGCCTGATAGGGACTGTGCGTTCCTCATTCCCTCTTCTCATTCCCTTCTCCCCTTTTGTACCCTTCCTACGTACGCCCGCCGGTCAACCGAACTGACAACGAAATGCTCCCCGCCACGCAGGTCGACGTGCACCGGGGCATGGCTATCGTCTCGCTCGTCGGCAAGGCGATGAAGCACACGGTCGGCATCGCGGGCAAGATGTTCACCGTCCTCGCGAGCGGGAACGTCAACATCGAGATGATCAGCCAAGGCGCGAGCGAGATCAACATCTCGTGCGTCGTCGAGGAGCGCGACGCCGTCAAGGCGATGAACATCATCCACCAGGTGCGTCTTCCCTTTCTCACACCTCCATCGCGATTAAAACTGACAATGCAATCCGCTCTGCAGGCTTGCCTCAACATCGCCCCCTCGCAAGGACTCAGCTCAGGTCAGTTTCCGTCGAGCTAGCCACCGACTTCGCCGCACGCAATTGCTGATCTGATGCATTCCACGCAGGACCCTGGCTCTTCTAATATACCCCATTCCGCTCTCTATTCGTTCATTTGTCCATGATTTCCCTTCTGCTTTTCCGTTGTACTTTGCTTTTGTTGGATGCGCTTGATTAGAGATGGACTCCCTTGCATTGCATTTATCTGGAAAGGCCGCGTCTGAACGCTGCTTGCCCGAAAGCATAGGATCATTCAGTGCACGCGAAAGGTCTTTAAGCATTGGCCCAGTAAACCTCTAGACAGTTTCAGCATCGAAACGCAGCGCAGCGATTTTCGAGCCTGCTTCACTTTGCAACCTGCCGGCTGCCGGTTAATTTCGCTCTTTCGCAGCTACAATATATCAGACCCAAGCAATCTGGCAGACGAATGCTTCTGATGACCGTGCTATCGAACAATCAGCACGGGACAGGTCGAGAACGCTAGGACGAGGTTGCTGTGCCTGATGCGCAGATCGCAGTATCTATCAGCAGCGCGACCGTCGAGAAAGGCGGGAAGAGAACGCTGGAACCCACATGCCGTTCGCCCAAGGCTGGGCTTGATAGATGCCGAGGTTCCGCTGATCTGATCACACCCCACAATGCGTAAGCCAGACTGACCATCTCACTCCCGGGGCGAAGGCCGAAGATGTCGCACTCAGGACGACTAGGTCTGCCGGGTAGTAAGAATCGACAACGCTGTATGCCACCATGCCGGGCTCGCCGTGTGCGAGGTGTATCATCGGCTCCATCTGCAACTAACTCGTCAGAAAATCGTCAACGCAGCTGTGATGCGAGCAACATCTGACTTGCCAGCCCTTTCGCTCGTACCCTCGCCGCCTCGGCGCGCAGCTGCTCCAGCTTGACTTTTCGCATGCGGCGAAGAAGGCGCAGGTCTTCCGCAGGGTCGTACTGCAGGAGCGGGGTCGGATGGTAGACCGACGTTGGCAAGACGGTCAGGAGGAGGACCTGGTCGGATTGGTTCCGGATCTTGTCGAGGTAGCTGGGGAGAGGTTGTGCTCGGCAACGTGAGATGGATCGGAACACCCACGGACCAGGTTGGAGTGGGCGCACAAGTCGAGCGCATCGTCTGTGCCGTCCTGCAGCACCGTTTCGTCAATCGCGTGAGCTCAGCATATCAGCAGGTCGGGAGCGGAATTCGATCGACTCACCTCGTGCACACAGATTAGCACTCGCCTCAGCCCAGACTTATTTTGGATGTGCTTCCCTTCTACCAGATGGACCTCTTTCTCGGGAATTGGGGATTGTTCCAGCTGAGCCGTCGTAAAGACTTGCTGTGCATCAGTGATCGGCAGGTTCAGAGTCAGTCCACGAATGAAGCAGGGCGAATGAAGCATGAATGCACCGTCTTGCCCATCCTGGGGTAGCTATAGGGATCGATTGAGGCGCACATTTCCAGTACAGGGAGGGAGAGGGATGTGTTGAGTTGCTGGGAGATCGCAAGAACGTCGTCGTCGCTGGCGAAGAGTTTGACCAGGGCTCAGGTACAGCGAAAGCTTCTACGTACGTCATGTCTGCGTGAATTAACCATAATTAAGGGCCTATCTGAGGGAGTGTATACATACTCCTACTGTGCAGGGACCACCTTACTATGGTGTCGGCGCCCGGTGTTGCGTAAACTGACCTTACGCAACCACGGACCTACACGATCCGTGTTGTTTGCCTTGCAGCACAAAAAACTCATTGTACACTTCTGTAAGAACTTTAATTGCTTAAGAATTGTCCCGCCTCGAGCAACAGATCTGGAGGACTTACGTTGTTACTACGAGCTCGGACTTGGCTGGCAATTTCAACGACTGTCACGTTCCCGGTACGTATTTCAAAGCGTTGCAGATTGTTGCTACCTAACCATCCTCTTCCATAATTTTACATACGTGAATGTGCAAAGTTGAGGACAAAGTAGCTGATCGATGAACAGGAACATCCTCCTTTGCCGGGACTGACTTGTTGGAAGTAGGATATGGAAGCCCGACAATCCCATTACGTTGGGGAAGAGTCCTATAGTTTTTCTTATTGCGTAGACCTGTCTTTGCCCCTGTTGTTTTTCTTGGCTGCAGGCCGGCGGCGCCGAGTGTTGTTTGCGTGCGTCCGGTGCGGCTTACCGCCTTTTTTTTTTTGGACATGAACGATCGAGATGAAAATATACTTGACCGAACTATCGCGAGGAGATGATTAGCATTTCCGAGGCTAGGAAAAGGAAGTCAATACACTGCGAAAGAACAGGTAAAAGTACAAGTACAACAAGACAGCGCGTGACCCTTCCTCTACGGCCACATACCGGCTTCAAAAACGGATTTTTTTAAGTAATTTACCTACAGTCCGGACGACCGAGGCCATTCAAGGACACTTGTGCCACGATGAGAAGGAAAAAAGCTGCAGCCTCAAAGATGCTGTGATCCCTTCATGTCTTTACAGCGTATTAACGTGTGTGTGATGTTACACTGGGTATAAATTTGAGAAACCTTGATTGTAACACCATGCGTGATGCTCTCCGTGTCGGACACCCTCTGGCGCTGGACCGGGCGTTCCATCCACTAGATGCGCAGGCAGAATCTCCAGATAACTCTCAGGCTGCTACGAACCGAGAACTCGTAGCGGCATTTAAACCCGTGAGCCCACACTCTCAGCAGAACTGTCCATGAACGGTGTGGATGCATCAGCCGCCTGAAGAGCGCTTTTGGTGTGCATCCTGGGCACTTCGCCCATCGCAGACTCCTGGCTGGAGAGCCCTTCACCGCATCAAGCTTCCGACCGCAATCAAGCTTCCGACCGCATTGAACAATTTGGCTGGTTTCATAAAAGGCACACAGGAATAGACATGACAAGTGGGTATTAAGACACATGGATTCACGACGTCGTCGAAAAGTCCCCGCCATACACAGCATTTACAGGTTTCCACGCTCCGCCTGATCACGCTCGATCGCTTCGAAAAGGGACTTGAAGTTGCCCGCGCCGAAACCCTCGAAGTTCTCGCGCTGGATGATCTCGATGAAAACGGTCGGGCGGTCCATAAGGTTCTTGGTGAAAAGCTGGAGCAGATACCCGCGCTCGTCAAAGTCGATCAGAATGTTGAACCGTTGAAGCTGGGCAAGGTCCTCCTTCACGTGCAGGCTGACACGCTTGAGACGGATGCGCTGGATGGGAAAGAATCAGAGGGGGAACATAAGCCTTGTTATGGATGTAAATTAGAAGAGATAGAGGAAAAATGAAACGTACCACGTCCTCATAATACGTCGCAGGGACCTTGATGAACTCGATGCCGCGGTCTTGCAGCGCAGAGACGGCCTTGATTATGTCGGGCGTGCGGAGAGCGATGTGCTGAATGCCTGTAGACTCGTCAAAACTTAGCTTCGGCTGCGCAGATGTTTACCCACTGCCTCTAACACGAAAGCCGGACGCACCTGCGCCACCGTAGTACTCAACATACTCCTGGATCTGGCTCTTCTTCTTCCCCTCGGCCGGTTCGTTGATCGGCATCTTCACCCTGGGGTTGCCGCTCTTTAGTTACTTTTCCAAGCGTAGAAAGCCAAAAAAAATTAAAACTAAAACTTGACGATTGACGCACTTCTCATTCTCGGACGCCATGACGATGGAACGCAGCGCGGAGAAGTCGGTACAAATGTCCTTGTCGTCGACCGACCAGAATCTGTGGAAACCCAGCGCCTTTTCGTAGCTAAAGGCGGATACGAGAGCGGAAGGGAGCAAAGCGCAGCACATGCGTGAGCACGGTTGCGAGAGTCAAGAGAGCCGAGAAAGAACAGGACGTACTATTCGCAGGCCTCGTTCATCTTCCCCCAGTCCTGGTTCCCGACGCAGTGGTCGATCCATCCGAGGCCGACGTCGGGAAGATGCGACTGAATCCGGTCCGCATCGTCGAAAGGTTTGAAGCCCGGTAGGAATGCGCCCTGGTAATGCGAGCGCTCCACAAAAGTGTGCACCTGGGAGAATGAGCAGATGGGTCAGTAGGAATGTAGCAGAGGGAAGCGTTATATTCCAATGAAAGTGGGACAGTGATGCACCGTGTCGCCGTACGTGCGCACTGCCGCAAGACGAACGATTCCATGCTCGTCCTTCAGTTCGTACGGCTCGCGGCTGGAGACGGCGCCCTGGGCAATGGCGGACGTGTAGATACCAAAAGCGTCATCGACGGTGAACGCCACGTCGCGGACCGAATCACCGTGCTTGACGAGGTGCTCGTTCATCTCGGGCGCGGCGGCGGCCGTGAGAGGCGAGCAGAGGACGAAGATGATCTCTCCGTGGCGGACAACGTATGACGCGACCGCGCGGTTGCCCGTCTCGAGCCCAGAGTATGCGACCTTCGCAAAACCGAAGCGGGTGACGAAGTAAGAGGCAGCCTGCTTGGCATTCCCCACCCACCAGGTGATGTGGTCTGGAGGAAGCGGAAGCACAGAGTTGAATACTGAGGTGGGTTTTCACCGAGAGGCAACTGCTCACGCACCAAAGGCCTCAAACTGACCACCTGGCCTGGAGGTGGAACGAAAGGCTGTGGACGAGTTGATGATGGTTACAGCAGCCATTATCTGCGATGCTCGTGAGCAGGGGCGAATAGATTGTGTTGCTCGAGATAAACAATGGCCATTTGTTCATTCATGTTGGGGTCATTTTGAACGAGAACGACCAGGTCCGCCACCATGCATACACAGGCATGATCAGAAAAACAGCCGAGCTATCCGCGAGGAAGCGAAGCAGGTGAGCACAGCATGTGCCCTCGCGGTCACCTGCCGGGCGAAAGCGTTCGGTCCCCCTTTTAACAGCCAAAGTTCTGTGGGCAGCAAATCCTTGGATCATTGTCGGCGGCCGTTGAAGAATCATGAATTGTCTTCTTGGAATCAAGAGGAAGCCGAAGATACAACAGGGTGTGGAAGGAAAGGCAGAGGAGGAGGCAACCCTGTTCACACAAGCTCGAGGCCCTGTGACCCCCGCCGCCACCGCCCGTTCCTTTCGCTCGTTCGGTGACCAGTACGATTCAAAATCCTTCACACACAGTCCTTGACCATCTCACACTCTTCATCTTCTCTGCCTTTCACCAACCACTGCCTTCCATCGTCCCCTGCCTTCCACAACCCCTGCCTTGACTACACACTGTTCATCAACACAGAATATGGTCGTCTCCTCCTCACGAATAGACACGCCTGCGCTATCTGCGCGTGACAAACACGTGTTAGGATTAGTGTTCGACTCGGGTGAGTATAATATCCCGTTTGTAACCGTGACCTTGAGTTCTGGTGAAGGAAGTTGTCGTTGCTGACTGGACTTGCTGTCAAGAGTCTGCACCTGATGCTAAGCTGGAGATATTAGCCGACCAAGACGAGCTGCTGCCTGGAACTAGTGTGTTCCTCACACAGCATTTCTATGCTGAAGATGGGCTAATGATGAAGTAGGCTTCCTGCAGTCTGCGCACTGCAAGCAGCTCGAGATTGACGCCATCCAGAAGGCCGAGGCTGCTGACCTGCGTGGGGCTCTCTGCCTACTCGATACTCTTATTGCAGAGACGCCCAATTGGGCTAGCGCGTACAACAACCGGTGAGCCCAATCTCTGGAAGGATAATCTAAATGCACTTTCCATTACGCTTTTCACAACCCACTGACGGACGCCCCGTTTCCGCTGCAGTGCTCAAGTCCGCCGGCTCCTCCATGAGCAGCAAGCAGCTCTGTCCGATATCGATAAGGCAATCCTGCTCTGTACCCCAGCGTCTCCTTCTTCGCCGTTATTGCGGAGCCACGCCCGAGTTCTTGCGCAAGCGCACATGCAGCGTGCGGCGGTGTTGAGCGCGTTGCTGCCTCAGGACGACGAAGAGAATGTGGCGAGGAGGGAGGACCTCATAGCAAAGGAGATATTTCTGGGAGGAAAATATGGGAACGAGTTGGTGAGACAAATGTCGGTGGCTACGAATTCGTACGCCAAAATGTGCGGGGACATTGTGAGGGCGGCGATTGCCCGGGACTCTGAGGGCAATAATTGATCGCCACAATGATTCACCCACTTTGGCTTTTCTGTGTGTGACTCTTTTGTCGCTCGTTGACAGCCGCCGACCTGTCGTCTTGAACCCTCGTAGAGGGCTTTTCTTCAGGGCTCCTAAGGTGCTGAGCGGGCGTTAGAGCAAGCCTTGCAGGTTTACAGCCTTTATTGCAGGTTTTCCGCCTTTCTTTAAGATTAACTAACGGCCTTGTTGAGGTGATAACTCATGCTGGCTGTCCAGCTCGCTGAGAGTGCGCCAGATGTTCTCTTCATCAGCCACGCTACACACCCATGCAGTGGTGTCTGCTCCTTCGGCACTGCAAGCAAACCGCAGTGCGACCTCTCTGTCAATATTTCTTCCAGGAAGAGATACATCAGACTGCAGCATAGTTGTTCTTCAAGCTTCATATTAAAATGCAGAAGTGCTGATCAGCTTGCGGCCCGCCGCTCTGCCGAGACACCCTGAAGTACCGATGTGTTTGTTGCCTTCCGAGCGTGGCTTTCTATCTCATCTCTCATAGAGATTCCAGTCCTCCAACCTCCAGAATAGCTAGTCCTTAGCCCCAAGGTCCCAAACCTCTTCTCCGACTTTCCCTCCCTCCGCTCAGTGACCCCGGCCCCGCCCTGCGCCGCCGACAATGGACACCGAAAAGGTCGATGACCCGAGAATGAGGACGACACCGCGCCCCCCACAATCCCACAACCTCCAGCCAAGCCCCCTTCCCATCCTTGCACCAAGCACCTCCGCCTCTACGCAGGCGTTGTCCTATGCCCCGCGGTGCCCGTCGCCCTGCTCTACACCGCAGGCGCGCTCATCAGCACTACGCCCTCGCCGACGTTTCCGCGATAGTCGCGTACCTCGACATGATCAGCAATCCGGTGTTGTGAGCTATTGCCGTGGAGAGGGCGCGGGCAAGGTGGCTGCTGCTGACGTATAGTGCTGCTGTGCGGAGGGGCAGAATCTACGTGGTGTGGTTGGGGATGGAAGCCTTCAGGATATACAAGGGGATGCAGGCGGACAAAGATCGTGAACGTGGTGAAGTAGGGGGGAACCGGAGCCCAAAGTGTTTATCAATGAAGGGGATGATGCTGTATTCCTCAAATTTTCGAAAGAGTCGTCGATTGTCGCCGGCAGTTGAGTGCCTAACGCACCGAACCATGCGCAGCCCTGCATAGCGAGCCGACTCCCATCGTCGACCTCCGCAGTAAGCTAGGGACCTGGATTGAGAAAGGTCCACGTCGGGTGGACAGGTCGCGATAGGAAGGCGGACGCGGTAGGGATGCAGCCAGGCCCGACGCGGGACCGCTCTCGCGCTTTCTCTAGACCCACCCAGCATCAAAAGCTCTGGAAGAGCTTAGTTGGAGAGAACCGAGAGAGAGAAGTGAATGTTAGGTCGTGTCTGTGGCTGAGATGAGATGGGCCTCGATCTGCCGCGCGAGCGATGGCGCCAGTTGGTGTGGGTATGCAATGCGAGAGAGACGACTGATCGATCGACGCGAATGCGAAGGGCGGATGAAGAGATGCGAATGAGAATGGTGAGTTTGGCTCGAAGACAAAGTGCCGACGCCATACGCCTGCGCCTCAAGCATCCACCAAGAGCCAAGTTTGGTCGCGCGTGTAAGTGTGTATCAATCAGGCCTCTCCCCTGTCCCCGCCCTGCTACCTCACTCAGATGCGGAGCTTCGCCTCCATCTGGGCGTGGATGTCCTGCTGTACGGGCCCAACATCGCGGACTGCGGAACGCCACGCCATCCCCACGGCACATGAGCACCCCATAGAGAAATCCTCTTTAGCAGATTCGCCGCGCCACTTACCGCCCATGAACTCCTCCACCGCCAGCGTCTCATCCCGTCCCATCAAGATCTCCAGCCCCAAATCGCGACCCGCGCCTCCCACGCCGCGCATAGCAGGCATGGCGCCCATGTCCCACCCCTCTTTGAGGACCTTGCGCTCCATCATCTGGCGCATGGGGAGGGCGAGGCCGAAGGGGTTGCGCTGGAGCTGGAGCTTGAGCGCGTCCTGCGTCGCGTCGTACGACGCGAGGTGCGCCTGCAGCGGGTGCTGCTCCGCTGACGGGGCGGCAAGCGCGCCGCGGGAGGCGGAGAGACCGTGCCGCAGGGGGTCGGGGAGATTGTAGGTTGGGTGCAGAGTCGAGGGGGCGGTGGAGGAGGAGGGCGCGGAGGAGGAGGGGACGAGGCGGAGTGACTGCGGGGGGATAGAGGGTCAGCTAGAGCTTGAGAAAGTTCCTAGGACTGATACTGACCATGGTGCCTGCTGTGAATAACTGAAATGTGTAAGAAGGGGTGTGAAGGGGTGCGCTGGGCGTGAATATCGTCGATGAGAGCGTCCAAGGCTGCGTCACCTGCGAGCGCGCACTGAGGCGAACCGTAAGCTCGGCCAAGGGGACTCTGCGGATCGCGTCCCGGCGCGTCCACGTCCAACGCTCATCTCGCTGCTGCCCAGCACGCACACACGCTTATCAACGCAACATCGCACGCATCTCAACCTCATTTGGCATACTAATTCTGTTCAGAAATGGTCAGTATCTCTCACTCGCTTGGCATGAGCCTCGAATCGACCTCATTCCTGTTCGGCTCATCCCCGTCGTTCGCAGAGCTCGACGAACCTCCTCGGCCTGCTCCTCCTCCTCGCAGCTTCCACAATCTTCACCTACTACACTATCTGGGCACTCTTCCTCGTGCGCCCTCCTCCCCGCGTCCTGCTCTCTCCCAACTTCCTCACCCCTCCCTCACCCGTCCCCGCAGCCCTTCCTCCCCGCCTCCTCGCCCCTGCACGCCTGCTTCCCCGCCCGCGAGTGGGCAGTCCGCATCCCCGTCGCCCTCCTCCTCGCGGGCATTGCCGCCATTGGGGGATTTGTGGGGCTCGTCTTGGTCAAGGAGGGGAAGAAGAAACGCGCACAGGCCACGGCGGCGAAGAGTAAATGACAGATGGGCGGAGGGATGCACTGGGTTGATGAGCCGGCGAGACGGAGAGGCGTCGGCAGGCGGGTGCCAATCGAGAACCGGTGGGAGGAAGAGTGGGGGCGCTAATGAGGGATGTACAGGAAGGGGTGATCTTTCGGCCCCTACCCATTCACGCGCACTCATGTCTTCGCATCAATTCGATCACACCGTCGGACACTGACTCGCTACGCACCTCGTGCAGCATCAATTACTCGCTGTGCTGTGGGCTGACGCAGGCGGGTGGATGGCAGGAGGGCGGAAAAGCGGGTGCCTGGTGAGGGAGGTACAGGGAAGGGTCATCATTCTCGGGCACTCACGTCTTCGAGTCGATTCGATCTCATCTCGCACCCTCGCACCCTCTTACTCGGGCTCGTTACGCAGCACATCGAAGCATTATTCACTCGCTCGCTCTCTGTGCGACTTCGATCGGATGGGGCGCCTAGTCTGTTCCCCTCAGCTATGGCTCCCCTTCCCATTTCGATCCGGTGTCGGACGCGACGGCTCGCTCTCACCGTCCCCTCGCCCGGGCCTGACCACGCGGGCAGAAACATATCGACGTGAGCCAATGCTCAGGCTCCGCCAGCTCGCTCGACGCGCCGACTCGGAACGGGAAGGGCCAGGCAGATGCCAGTCGACAGCGTCTCGCGTTCGGCCTTCATTCCATGCAGCTGCACTGTCGGCGAATGTCCGCCGTTCTTTTAATTAACGCTTGAAGAAGACTTACCTCCGCTTTATGGTGAAACGGACACTTCGCTCTAATCCAACAGCTAACGGTGCTGCATGTCCTGATGCGTTCCCCGCCCGTGTCCAAGTACACGCACCACTCACACCCGCTCCTCGGCCTCCCATCTGCCAATCATCCTCCCCACCGCGAAACCCTGAGCTGTTCGTCCCTCTAATCAAAGGAACGCGACATCCTTGTTCTCTCATGCTCTTGCTGACACACTAGATGCGTTCAACCGTCTAACCAACGTTGCGTCCGCATCTCCCACCCTGCACCCAGCGCTCACACCATCTCCCGCCCCCGCTCCTCCCGTCCCTCCTGCTTCAAAACCCGTTCTCCTCATAGCTCTCCACCCAGAACCGCCCCAGCCCCAACCACACCGTCGCCCTCCGGCAGCGCTCACGCCCCGACCACATCATCACATTCATGCCCGCGAACAGTCTTCTCGACCCCCCGACACCATCCATTAGTACCTTGTCCCCCCACCGCGGAAAACCCAACTCACATCCATAGGACGCAAAACAGCGTGCGCAGGACCACGCGGAGGTACGGCGCAGGCGCGAGGGCGTCCGCGAACACGTGCTGCGCGATGACGAGCGCGATGAGCATCGCAAAGACCGTGAAGTAGACGACAAAGAAGCGCCCCCACTGCTTGTCGAACAGCCAGGCCATGGTAGCGTAGCGAGAGGAGGGCACAGCTGTTGGCGCTGCGCTTGTTGGGGAGACGCCGTTCGGCGATTTGGGAGGAGTTGGAGACTGGGAGGAAGGAAATGGTGGTGGTGACGAGGGAGAGGCTGAGATGGCGAAGAGACGGCGGAGCGAGTGCACAGCTTTTCTGGCATGCGAGGTGTTGGGTGTCTCGGCAGAGTCACAGGCGCGCAGGCTGGCGTTGCTCAGTCCTGCAACGCGGCTGTCAGCTCGACCAGCTTCTATGCATGTTCTTTGAAATTATGAAATTGAATGGAGTTGTCCCATCGCTTAGGGGAGATGAGGGACAGAGGGCGAGACGAGAATTGACAGCCGACCGAATGAAAGCGTGCTCGCAGCCATCGGCCATCTGTTGGGGAGGAGCTTGCGGAAGTCGACGCGGTGGTAATCGCTTTTGACGGATTTCAACAACCACCCTCTAGAGTCCTCTCCCTCTTTCTCGAGCTCTCAAACAAACACATCGTGATCCAATCAGACAACCCTCTGACTTATAATATCCTTGAGCCCAATGGTCATCCCCACTACAAAAACAAGTCTGGTATGCCCATGTCCTGTGACCACTGACAGTGACAATCAGCCCCTATTGTCCTGTCCAAGCCTACACATCACAGTGACAGACAACTCACATCAGAACCGGCAGCTCTCAACCTTCTCCATAGCCTCCTTGAGGTATGTGATCATGCCAGGGAGGATGCCCACATGCTCAAAGACGGTGATGAGCAGCTCCAGGTTCTTGCGCGCGAGGAGGGTGTACCAGCCCAGGGCTCTCTGGCTGGGTCCCATCTGCTGACAGCCAATGAGGAGATAGCCCAGCTGGTGCATGGGCTCAGTGCAGGGTGGGAGTGCACACACCAGCTGGGGGCTTCTCAGGTGGCAGAAAGGGAGGCTGTGAAGCAGAGGATGCAGGAGTGGGTGGGGTGCCACAGGGTAAGACAGACAGAGGGAGTGGTGCAGCAGGATGCTGAGGGCACAGGATCCAGAGGAGGAGGCATTCTGGAAGTTCCTCTGGTGCTCAGGTGGGGTTAGCCCTGCTGTGGCACTGGAGGGGCTACTGCCAATGCTCAAGGGAGATCTCACTCACTCCCCCTCTCCTTGCCACTGGTGTGCAACCCAGTGGGGGAGGGTAGGGGTGGGTTTGGCTGTGCACAGCCAGCTTGGGCACGTTGGAAGACACCTGTGCTTGCAAGGAGCAGTGCATGTGGATGGCATGCCACAGGACAGCATGCCACAGGACAGCATGTCTGGCGGCGTGCATCGGGCAGGTGTCAGCTTGCCGGAACTGGCAGGAGGTGAGAAGGGCTTGGAAGCCTTGGGAGGGCCAGCCTTGCTCTTCTTCTTGGACCCCTTCTGGCTCTTGGGGAGCTAATCTGCAGCTTGGAACCAGCTCTTATTCTTGGGGGAACTCTGGGGGACCAGCAACATGCAGGCAGACAAGCAGTCAAGCCAGATCGCAATCGTTAAGGTATGTGGGAATTGCTGACTAAGACACCCAGCAGCAGCGAGCCCTTGAGGCCCCTGCCTCACCTGCACTTAGGCAGAGGAATGAAGAATACTATGTCAGAATGCATATTTCATTATCCACTGACCTTAGAAGGGGGAGAGCACCATCCTGGAGCTCCCAGAGCTGCACTCTGAGGAGAGGTAGAGCTGATCAGCGATTTTTGGGGCCTTTGTACGGGGGTGGCTTACCATGGGAGTATTATTAGATCCAAGAAAAGTAAGAAATAATGAGTAGATTGTGAAAGTATGAAGGTAATTGACCTCTGGTGATGAAGTCATGGAGCAAAGATCAGCTAGAATGGCCAGAGCCATCAGCTGTCTTTTCGTCGGCGCTCAGCTAGAATGGTTAGATTTCTCAGCTAGCCTTCCATCGAAGCTCGGCTGCCAGGCCATTTTCACCCAGGTAAAATAATTCCTAGTTCAGGGATTATATATTTTCGAACTTAGTTTTTGTCTCAAAGGTGGACACCACCAAGTAAACATGGTAACCCATCGTAAGAATGATATAGCCATATGCACATCTGATCCGGCACTGCGGGAAGTGTGGTGGGTAAATTTCAGCTGTTCGATAGCTTCGATTCAACTTTCATCCAGTAGGCAGCTGAGGTAAGGGGTGCTTTTGGCAGCTGGATTTGTGTAGTACCTCCTTAACTTTGAACTCTAGTCTAGCATGTTTGGGCACTGCTGGACACACAGCGTGAGGTCACCTGTTGAACAGCCAACAGACTTCACAGCCTCCTCAAATATTTACAGAAAGCGTCATAAAATAGCATGTACAGGGCAATTTCAGATCTATTATCAAGTTGTTCTCATGCAGTACCCTCGCTCCCCTTATGTTTGCCTGTGAGCCACACAGATGCGGGAGCCCCCTCTCTCTGCCCTTCCCTCCAAAATTTCCAAACATATTGATCGACTTCGTTCCGGTGCAGTGTGGAGGGGATGCATGCAAAAGCATAGGCAAGACCCTGGCTGAGTCTAAGAGTGCATGCTGTTGTGTGTCCTTTGCCACTCCAGATTTGAGCATGAGAGATGTGAAGCCTAGGGAACTTGGTGACTTGTCGGGAAAGTTCCTAAAACTGAAAAAGAGAACTGGCTCATCAGTGAGAATGTTGGAAAGTCCCAATAGGAAAATGCAGCTCAACGCACATCGATCTCATTTTCCCCAAGGTGACGGTAATGAGCCAAATATAATGCCCGCAAGTTCGGTATCGAAATGGCGATCGGACCAAGGCATTGCATGATAGCGTGCCTCAGAGTGAATAGTCTGATCCTGAGAGTGTCCAGATATGGAAGTGCCTTGAACGCGGCATGAAGTGCAGTCGCTGTCTCGAGTGCAACTCGAACTCTAACCGACTCAAGGCCGCGGCGGAAAATAGGGGCGATAGTATTGGGACCGAGCCGCTGGTTTGAGATTCGGAAGCAGTTCGAAAAATAGAAAGATGAAACGAAGTTGCCAAGAGGAGGGGGCTCGACTGAGGGTTCGTGGCCAGCGTTCTCGAAGACGTGTCCGTGGTTGATGAGACAAAAGCGGAGAGCTGGCTTCCGTCTAGTAATGGGGGCGAATTGGGGCTCGAAATATGGAAAAGAACGTAGATAGCAGTGAGTTCGCTCAGCGTCATCGCGAAGCGGAGGTCAAGCGGCTTTTCAAAAGTGGTATTCCTGCAAGCGTCCATTTACTTTACATGAGAGCAAAGCTGGAGCGTGCGCAAGTCTCACCTTATATCGAGGTGAAAAGGTGTAGGAAGGTTGTACCAGAGCGCGTTGAAGAAGCCACAAGGGACTCTCGGGCGGTTGCCGATGCCGCTCAACAGACGAAGGAGCGAAGCAAGTCCATCTCATCTAGCAGCGCACACAGCTCTGCAAACCCACCCAAGTCAACCGCCTGCCCATCCGAAAATGAGAGACTGTACTCACGCATAAAGATGTCCCTCGGCATTGCCCATTCCGGAGCGGTCTGCAGATTGTTCGCCAGAGTCGTGCCCTCCGCCTCGACGTCGTCGGCTCTCGCCAATAGACCGTGATGTCTCTCACAGCCGGACCTAGCTCATCCGTCTGGTGCCGCAAGACCTTTAAGAAGGAGCGATCGAGCTCTTGCGGATGATCCATCGAAATCGAGGCCTTCGAAGAGGCGTGCGAAGGCCGCCTTGCGCATGTGCTGTGCAACGCTGAGGGGGGCGACGCCGAGCCAGGCTTTGAGGTCGCCGGGCTCGGTGAACTTGGTGACGTGGTGCCAGACGTCGAAGGGGAGGTGTCGGGGATGGGCATTTTTGACTCGGGAATGGTGCGTGAACAGCGAGGGGAGTTGAGAGTGGGAAATGGGGATGGAAGAGAGTGGCGAGATGGAAGGTAAGACGATGCAGCGCTCAGCGACGAGCACTGCGTTCATGTGTCGACATGCATGAGGGTCAATAACTAAGGATTTAGAGGCATATAATGGTTAATAAAGAGTGCACCCTCTTCCTTGAGAGTGTCTAGAATCTATGCGTGCGTATCTGCGTATTCTGCAAACCAGTGGAAGAAAGACGAGGGCCTGCTCAGAGGCTGCTCTCTGCCTGGTGCCAAGCCGCTATGTACGCATTACCTCACAATGCGCACACTCCCGGTCTAGTGTGTCGAATAGGCCTCTAATTGACATTACATACTTTATTTTCTGGAAGGAAGGCTATGTGCCGTTCGTCTGAGGAAAGAGCGGCAGACAGCGGTGGTGGCTGTAGCTACAGGGCATGGCTGTATACGTAAGCAATGCGGCCTCAGCAGCCCCCGCTTGAAGAAATAGTTTTAGGTGAGAAAACATCACAGTCTGCAGTCGAGACAGCGGTTTGGTTCTGGACCGACCAGCGTAGAAGGCGACGCAAATGCAGGGTCGGGGGTCCGTCGCCCGTCAGGATCTCCAGCTTCGGATACTGAGGAGGAATATTAGTCAGATCTTCATACAAACCGCTCAAGCAACCTCGCTTCACCACATTTTCCCGCAGTGGCTCGCGAGCTGTGCAGGGCCCAGAGCAAGTGCGTGAATTGCCTCGCCCACTCCCTTCGAGCTCCTGTCGAGGCAGCCGCTCCCAGTTCCGGTAACGATTTGCTAACAAAATAAATACTGCAGCTTCCTGGGATCAATGAGGTATGCACGGGTTACTTTATAGGAAAGTCGCCTGAACCGTCTCCTCCACGGGGGCAGCACGCACAGCTCGTAGCACAGAAATCAGCATGGTATCGGTGTATGCATGGACAGCGGAGCGCAGCGCAAGACCTAGGCGCCCGACCTGCGCTGCATCGGCCCTCTCTCAAGCCCAAATCGCCGCGGAGGTGACACCGACACCATATCAGCTGGCTCGCGCTCGCCCTCGCCCTCCAGCAGCGGTCGATCATCCTCCTCTTCCATTTGACGTATTTCGTCCATCGTGTCCGTCCATCTCCGCGTCGAAGCGTTCGCCAGGCCCGCCGCGACGACGCGCCGGCGCGTGGCCGCCGGACGCGGTCGTGCCATTGAGGGGAGAGGCGCGCTCCCTGAGAGCGGCTGGGCTGTGCCGACGCCTTCGAGGAGGGAGGCGAAGGAGAGATCCGCAGTTGGGGCTGGACCGAGTGGGGCGGAACGGAAGAAGGAAGGCAGGAAGGGGGGGAC
>JTLS01000590.1:0-16327 GCA_000826855.1 Basidioascus undulatus
TATATATAATTCTTGCCAAACACTGTCAATGCACTGCTAGGCATGTTGCACAGTGATTCTGCAAAGTGTCTTTCCATAAACCCCAAAAGCAACACTGGTAAAGCGTTAGACCTACTTAGTCACATTTTGCCAACTTTGAATTGCCTAATGGCACTTGGGTGACTTGGCATTGGTATGAAAGCTCACAGAAGCACTTTGCTGTCTGCTGGTTTTGGCAGTGCTCACAATAGTGTACTTACATGAAATGTATGTGCAGCATGATGGCAGTACAAGGAAGTTGTATATAAGAAAGTTCACTGTGACTACAGAGAACAGGACTGCATGGCTCTAGTAGACTGGCATGTCTTGACAGCAATCAGGCAAAGCTAAGACCACCTTAGCAATGACTTCACCAATGACTGATAGATTGGGAGAAAGCACGCAACAAGATGGTTTTTCTGCCTCCCAACAAGCCCACTCCAATAACCTTCAGACTCGGGTGAGGGCTAGCCACTATAGACAACACTATGAACCAACTTGCTCCTCAATGTAGTGGTACTGGGTCCAGATGCACTTGCACCAGTGTTGCTGCTGAATCTTGACATGCACAAGGCCCTCTGCAATGAGCTGTCCCCACAGTGCATGGCAATAAACATACCTCTTACAGCATCCTTCACTCCTCTTCCTAGAAGTAACTCATTCAGACTGAAGTTCCAAGCAGGCTCGAGACAGAAGAGCCACTGTCCAAGAAGGCAGTATATCCAATTCATTACCTAAATTTCTGAGCTTGCACACTAAAGGCATCTGGAAGAAAAATGTAGACTATTTACTGTTCTGGAAGTAAGAATTGTTAGGTGTTGTGTGGTTCAACAAATGAGGTTTAATAAGGTAGAGAGAGACCGGCCCGCGGAGGCGCCGCATCCGGGCGGCCACGTGAGCCGCCGCGAGACCGCATGGCTCGCGTCAACGCGGCACTCTCTCGTCTTCCTCCACGGCGTCCCGATCCTTGAAAGCATCAGATTTGACGATACTGGACGTCCAAGCTACGACTGATACCACCACAGCTAATCCCCATGCTGCCAATGCTCCGTCGCCTGCCTCGCTCCCTCTCTCGCTCTTTCTCAATATCGACAAGGCGCGCAGCTGGAGCGCCGCCCGCAGGCGGTCATTCTGACGAGATCGCCAAGTCACCACTGCTTCGAACGACCGCAGCTTCAGCCCTGAGGACCCCTGGATTGACCTTTGATCAAGACGAGCAGGCGGGTGCGGATGGCGAGAGGGAATGTCGAAAAACCAACCTATACCAGTGAGCTCGCCCCTGAAGCACTCGCAGCGCGCGCTCCATACTCATCCTGTTGTGGCAGAGCGATACGGGATGGGTTAAGGTGCGGCCGACGTTTATCTATCGGTGGCGATCTGTTCTGAGGAAGGGCCGTACAGAGCGACGCTGGCCGCGGATGAGACAGCGGTGTGCTTCGGTGAAGACGTTGCGTTTGGAGGCGTCTTCCGGTGCACGATGGGGTTGGCGGAGGAGTTCGGTAAGCACCGGTCTTCATAGATAAGGGATAGATAAGTATCGAGGCTTACTTTGGTCGCAAGGCCGAGAGCGCGTCTTCAACACCCCGCTGACTGAGCAAGGTATCGTGGGCTTCGGGATCGGCATGGCTGCTATGGGTCATACCGCCGTGGCCGAGATTCAGGTAGGCGCATTGCTTCAACTCGAATGCCTACAAATGCCTGCTCACATCTGCGATGCAGTTTGCAGACTACATTTTTGTACGTGGTGATTAGCGCAAGGAGCGTGCGCTGCTGACGCCCGCCTCATGTCGCAGCCTGCGTTTGACCAAGTTCGTCTAAGCTCGTTTCCTTGCGCACCGAGCAGACTTCTTACCTCATTTCAACCAGATTGTGAACGAAGCTGCAAAGTATCGCTTCCGGTCTGGGGGGGGTTTCAACGTTGGCGGATTGACTGTCCGCACGCCGTGCATGGCTGTCGGACATGGCGGACTGTACCACAGTCAATCTGTGGAACAGGTGAGCGACTTGCCCACTCTCCGATCTTTTGGCCTGATCTAAACCTTCTATATCTTCCAGTACTTCATGGGAGCGGCCGGATTGAAGGTACATTGCAGTTGCAGATTGCAGCGCGCGTGCATTTGAGCTCATCGTGCGCAATCTAGGTGGTCGTGCCCCGCTCCCCGATCCAAGCAAAGGGCCTCCTTCTTGCCGCCATTCGAGACCCGAACCCAGTCATCTTTCTCGAGCCGAAGATCCTCTACAGATCCGCTGGTGCGCTATTCGACATGTTGTGCCCCTTCGGCAGTCGTGTGCTTACTCACATTGCCGACCTGACTTTGAAGTCGAACAAGTTCCCACCGCCGCATACACTCTTCCCCTTTCGAAAGCCGAGGTCATCACGCCGGGATCCGATCTCACGCTCCTGTCGTACGGGCCGCCGCTCTCCACCTGCATCACTGCGCTCAACTTGCTGTCGAACCCACCCCCGCCGCTGGCTTCCCACGTCCCCGAGCGCGTGCGGCAAGCGAAGGTCGAGCTCATCGATCTGCGTACGATCGTGCCCTTCGATATCGACACCATCGTCGAGTCCGTTCGCCGCACGGGTCGGCTCGTCATAGTTCACGAAGCAGGCATGACGGGTGGCGTGGGAGGCGAGATCAGCGCTGAAGTGATGAAGAGGGCGTTTTTGAGGTTGGAGGCTCCGGTGTGCAGGGTGGCAGGGTGGGACACGCCGGTACCCCTCGCGTTCGAGAAGCCGTGGTACATTCCGGACGCTGTGCGGATCTTGGACGCTGTGGTGGATACGTTGACGTATTGATCTGTTCGCGCAAATGGATGCATCTAGGCACTCGACCGTTGGCTGAGGGTGCTCGCGAAATGTGGATGCAATTGCACTGCCTTTCTGCCTAACTTGTGTGGAGCTTTCACGACGTTTGATTTATGAAGCAATGCCACTTGGTTACTTCGTCCCTCAACGCCATCGGCATTCTCAAACTGTCGCAAACGCAGACGCAGCTACAAGTCCATTGCTTCACCATCGCCTTTGGTCGTAAATCTGCCCCAACAAGCCCAAAACGCCCTCGTCCCTCAAGGCTGTACCCTCCTCCTCGTCCATGTCATCCTCGCCCTGTTTCGAACGACCCTTCACATCGGCGACGTAGTCTTCACCCAACCCACGCTCATCCGGCACCGTCACGGGGCGAGCGCGTCCGGCCGACGCGCCTCGGGTGACGGAGCGCTGGAAGGCGCGGTCATAGTAGTTGGCTCGATCAGCAGGATTGAGGACGGGAGACGCCGTGGAAGTCGCGGGAGGGACGCGGCGGCCGTTGTTCGGATACACCGAGGCGTTGACGTCCGTCATTCGCGAGAGGAAGAGGGATCCAGCTGGATCTGTTGGATTCCAGTCGGGATGCGTCGCCTGATGTGGTAGCGCTTGTAAGGCGATTCGAAACGATGAGGAAATAAAGATGATTGGGACTGCGAACCTTGAAGTTAAGGATACTCTTCTCGAGCTTGCCGCCTTCGGACTGGAAGCGCGGGTCCGTGGCATCGGTCGGTGCGCCGAACTGATGGGAAAAGGCTATACGGTCAGCGCACGTCTAGTGAATTATCAGCGACGCTCTACCTTCACGTTGCCGTGTCTCGCAAAGTCGAAATGCGCGAAGCTGCAAATGTACCCGAGACCCTCGACATGCACGGTTGACTGCCGGATGAAGTCGATGACGGCTGGGGCGCAGTCGGGCAGAGAGAGCCAAAGGATCCACGGCGTGCAGATGACGGACAGGAGCTCTTGAACAAAGATGGTCACTTTCATCTCAAAGAGACGCCCGAACTCGCGGTGAACCTGTGCACACGATGGGAATAAGCGAACAAGCTCAGAACGAAACGCAGGGCGATCCACTCACATACTGCGAGTGCAGCATCCCTTTCCATTCCGTCGGGAGGTAATGCGTCCAGTGGATCACGCCGCGAAGAAGGTGCTCTGGGTCGAAGACTTGGTTCTCGTCTGGGATCATGCCGCGAGCGATAGCGAGGATCGAGCCGAAGACGCCGATGTAGAAGAGCACCGTGCGCTGCGGCGTTATCTCGAAATGCAAAAAGAGGTCTGAGTGGGAAGCGCGGGACGGCTCGTCAGACGAAGCGCAGCGCAGCCACTTTGAAGCGATCTCACCTGGATCGAGGACAGAGGCAAGAAGAAGTACGGCTGCGAAAGAGCCCGCGATGAACGCGACAAACCTAGCACCTACAACGTCAGTGGCAAAATCACCGTTGCGTCTTGATGAAAGGAGCTCTGAACCTCACCGCATGATGAGAGCAACACGCTCGTTGGGGAATTGCTCGATGTACTTCTGCGCGATGGGGTGGCTCGAGTCGAGGCGACGTTGGAAGAGGTGCGGGAGCTCGTTGAATTCGCGGAACTTCCAGCGCGCGAATTGCGTGTACTGCCGCGAGCCGATGGTCGATGGGTTCTTGTGGTATTCCTGAGCGTCGACCTGATGTTAGCGAGGGCGAGGAGCATTGTCGAAAAAGTTGAACGATGGACGTGCCTCGAAGTATCGAAAGAAGGAGTAAATGAGGAGAAAGACGACGACGAAAGGTGCGAAGATGGCATTCAAGATGCCCATAAAAATGAAGCGTCGACGAAGCCTGACAAGCTCTGAAATTAGCCCACCGTTGATGAGAGGCGAAGGATGCAAAGGGCGGGCGTACTCTTCGACCAAACGTTCCCGATGCGCACCCCTCACAAACTGTTTCCGCACTTGGCCTCGGCCGTCAAAGACGTATCCGAGAAGCGCGAAGCTCATGTTCCACTCGAGAACACGTGTCAGCACGCCCTGGCGGCCGCCGAGAACGGCTGGCAGGCGCCCTGCGACCGGCGGCGGGACGGGAAGGCGAAGCTTCAAGAGGTCCTTGTTGAAGAGGGCGATGAGGTAGTTCTCCTGCCGCATGATGCGGTTCGCGATGTCGTGCGCGTCGAGCTTGGTTGTGCTGGGACCGGCGGTAGACGACGAGAGCGAGGTGAGGGGGTTGGAGTCGCGGATGCGGCCAATGCGCTGCACGACCTCCTGCCAGGAGATGGTCTGGACGTCGGCCTGGGGTGACACGGTAAGCTTTGGAATGAGAGGGGTCTATGCAATGGACGCGGAGGACGTACGTCGGGTATACCGAGGAGATGGGTGTAGAATCTGTACATGTCGAGCAAGGCGCGGAAGGAGAAGGCGAAAGAGGCGATTTGCCAGACGTAAAAGGCGCCGAAAGCGAGGAAGAAGAACAGGGTGCCTCCCGAGAAGCTGTACAACAGGCGCAAAGGTCAACTTGAGGCGGAATAGGCAAGTCGACTGCACGCACCCAGAGACGCAATGTGGCACAAGCACTTCGGAGAGGGAGCCGTCGTGCTTGATCGAGGAGTAGTCGACGCATCTCAGCAGGAAGGTCGAAAAGGCGATCACAAACCCCACCGTGCTAGACCGCGGCCTCGAGTCTGAGCGGCGCCGTTGCGAGGGAAGGGAGATGACTCACAGGAGGTTCAGGATTCTCGAGAGGGCGATACAGTAGATTCCCTTCCCGACATAGTACGCATACACCTATTCCCTCACTGTGAATACAGATGTATGACGCGCGAATGGCCAAGAGCGTACCTGCTGCAAGAACCCGTCCAGGTCCTGCACGTTGACCCAGATCCACAACGCCCTCTCGTATTCGCTCAAGCCGCCCGTCATGCCTGTTGTCCCCCTCGTACTCCGCGGCGGTCCTGGACCTAGACCGCCGCCAGCGTGGGCAGGCTGAGCGCGCTCTTTCCCCTTGGACAAGCGCGTGGTGCGAGGTGGAGCGCAATCAAGCGGTCGGCCGGTCTGCACGGGCGGAGCGCGAGAGGGCGCCGAACGAGGAGGAGAGCGCATGATGGACGGGGACGGAGTCAAGTCCTGATCTGGTTCGGGCGAGGGATGCCTCGTCGTCGAAGGCCCCGCGCCATCGGCCTCGACGAGGATGCTCCGGGGCGGGCCGCCGTCCTCGCTGTCGTCGTCACTCTCTTCGGGAGGACGACGGGACTGGCCAAGCTCGAGGTCGCCCTCGTCCTCCTCATCGACGCGCGAGTAGCCAGTATAGTGGCGACCGGAGGGGTTCAGAAGGCCGAGGATGGGTCGCGAGCCCGAGAGCGGGAGGGCGAAGCGGGGGGGCGAGAGAGACGAGTTGCGCGAGAGGGGCGGGGGGGACTGGGGAGATGTCGGCGCCGGCATCGATGGCGTCTGCCGCGGAGGTATTGATGTGTGAGTTCAATCAATATCAGATCGTATTCGATATGCAATCGTCAGTGTGTCTGTGATAGTGAGTCGGTGAAGGCAGGCGGAGATGGACGACAGAGCACCGCGCCGGGCGTCGATCGAGACGCGCGCGTGCACGTGAAAGTCAGGGACCCAAGCCAGGTTGTCGACACGACCACGCGGTTTCGCCTTGGAATTGCAGCATACAAAAATCGCAAAAATGGACCACATTGCGAGGACTGTTCGGCGATCATACGCACTGCTAAGACCAACGGATGACACTGTGCCGGCGAGCTGCCTTCCATCCCGGGGCCCGAGTACGTGAGCTGCTCCCGCACGACTGACAGGATGGCCGGCGATGGCTTCCATCGGGACGCCTTCTATCGACCACCTCCACACCCTCGCACACACACCCTGCAACCCGCCTTCATCATCTACAACCAGCTACAACTCACACAATCTCTTTCTACGTCTTCTCATACCCTGCAAACCCTCACCAAGCATCGAAAAGAACACAGAGGAGGTCGCCATGCACGGCCTCAACCCCCTCTCCCTCGGCGTCAACGTCGGGCCGGTTCGTCACACTCCATACGTTGCGGCGACCATATACTCAAACTGACGTACTCTCTGCGTCAGGTCATGGCTAAGACGTTGATCAAGCACTACCTTGTCCGAAGGAAGGAGGGCAAGAGCAAGGCCAGGGATGAACTTTTGTTTGACGAGGTGTGTCCCGAGCGCCAGGCGGAGTTGATTACGGCGCATGCTGACCGCAACACCAACAGGCGTTCAACATAGTAAAAACGTTTATGGAACTCTCCACCCGCGTAGGATTCAACTGTTGACCTGGTCACCCATCCCCGGCATGCACTGACTCATGCTGTGGGTGACAGCATACCGTCGAAGACCTCCAGTGCGCCGAGCCTTCACCTCGTTCTAGAGCGCTACTGACTTTGAATCGCTGCAGGCGTTTCGGAAACACACATTTACCCGCCCCGTTCTGGGTGCACATCGTACCAGTCGTGGGTACGTTGCGGCTCGGCTGCTTTGCGCCTCGACTGTGTCAAACTCATTTCCTTCTTTGTCCGTCGCAGTGCCGATGTCAAGCTGTAACCTTGCAGCGAAGCATCTGATCGCCGGCTTTGGCGGCGAGGAGGCGATGTACCAAGCGGCGGGGGGTGTCAGGTGGTGGCAGGTTAGGGGACTCCCGGGTGTCGAGGCCGAGTGGATCTGCAGTACGTTTCAAGCTTCTAAGAGCCAACGGGACGAGGCTGAACCTCTCGGGATCTTGCAGTGAAGAAAGACTACAGAGAGTACAAGGAGCGCGAGAAGGGGAAGGAAAAGGACGAGAGGAGAGCGGGAGAAGAGAAGGAAGAGTTCACGCAGGTGCGTCATCCCAGATCGCCGCCAAAGCAGATCGCATGGCTCATATACAACGCTTGCACAGGACATGGACGACCTCAAACGCACCATGTGAGCTCTCTTTGAAGTTGTCTCCTGTACAGCGCTTATTTCATGGCTTCCTGCAGCCTTTACATCCACGGCGGCGCTGTGCGTGGTTCGTTCTCCCTATGTCCTGATCATCATCTGAGCAATTTCGTGGCCGCTAGTACTACTGGGGGAGCATCAATACCCATCGCTAGTGAGAACTGAAACGGGCGATCTCCGATAACTTACATGATTCGCTTACAACGGGTATCTCGTGCAGTGTCATATGGCGCATGGCGCGCAAGATGAAAGGTCGCGGTGAGGCGGACTACCACAGCTTCCCCAAACTCGAACCCTGCTAAATCTTAACACCCCCATAGCATTCGCCGTCAACTATCGCCTGGCGCCGCAGTATGGTTTCCCGTGCCAGCTGCAAGACTGTCTCGCCGCATGTGAGTCCGCGTCTTTACTCATCTCATGACATGCTCTTGGCTCATTGCAACGTCTTGCCTCAAAGATCTCTACCTCACTCAACCGCCGCCTGGTTCCCCGCATAAAGCCGTCAACCCCAAGAACATCATTATCGCGGGCGACTCGGCGGGCGGCGGCCTCTCGCTCGCGCTCCTCACGCTCTTGCGCGATACAGGCCTGCCGCTGCCGGCCGGTGCAGTACTCATCTCCCCTTGGTGCGCCCTAGAAACCTTATTATTGTTGAACTGACCGCGTAACTGACGAGCGGTGCGATTTAGGTGCGACCTCACGCACAGCTTCCCGTCGATCCTCGAGAACACCAAGACCGACATCATCCCGCCCTTCGGTTTCATCCACAAGCCTTCCACGCTCTGGCCGCCTCCGCCCGAAGACCTCCTCCACCGCACCCGCGAACACCTATCAACAGCCTCGCCACGCCGCCACCTCTTTTCGACGTCTTCCCCCGCAACCGCTGTGTCGCCCATAGACGATGTTCCCAAGATCAAGGTCGACGATGAATTCGTCTCGCTCGAAGGCCAGGTATTCTCTCTTCTTCTGCCGTCTCCCCAAACTTGGTCCTTACCAAATGAGGCGCACTTCTAGATCCAAATGTATGCGACGAACTCGCAGGTCGGGCATCCTCTCGTCTCGCCCGCGCTGCACTACCTCGGCGGGCTCTGCCCGCTGTACGTCATGGCCAGTGACAAGGAGGTTTTGCGCGACGAGATCATCTACGCGGCGCACAAGGCTGCGAGGCCGGAGCTCTACCAGGTCAAGGACGAGGTTCGGCAAAGGCACCCGGTCTTGGAGGGGATTGAGGAACGGTTCGGTGGGACGCAGGTTCATCTGCAAGTAAGCATCTTTGATTCATATTGTCAGGACAGCACGATCATGTACTGAGTGCAGGCGGTTCACGCAGGTCTACGACGAGACGTGTCATGTTCTACCGCTTTTCTCTATGGCGGAACCTGCCAAACACGCTTATCGCGTGCGTCGCTCCCTTTCCTTGATCTCGTTGGGCGTTCCTTCCTTGCTGAAAGCTTGAGATCGGTCGCCAGGCTATGGCCGCCTTCTGCCTTTGGGCGACTGCACTGGCGTCCTCTTCAACCGACGCGTCTGCGCCAGCGACGCCCGTCTCGCCCACTTCGGCAGGCGCCACGCCGACGCGGAAGAAAACCACCGACCCCTTCATCGTGTCGGGTGTCCCCTCATCCGGCGTTCCCGCTCCCGCTGTGGATGCCTTCGCACCGGATGCAGGAGAGCTCACCAAGGCGCTCGAAGCGACGCAACTTTCGGGCGTCTCGTCGGCCGCGGAGCCGGACGCCGCCGCCACGCCGGAGGAGAAAGACCCGCCGCGAAAGCGACTTCGCGACAAGCTGTCGCTCTTTACGAAGAGCTCCGCGGTGCCGGTCCGGCGCCAGGAGAGCACGAAGCGCAGCGTATCGGGCAAGTCGCGGAAGGGCGAACCTTCGAGCACGCTCTTCCCCACCGGGCCGGGCATGGCGGGATGGTCTGACATCTATGAAGCGGTGCGTTTGCCGATTGCTGGTTGCTGCGAGCATTCGAGGAGATCCGCAGCTGATGAATGCAAGGCGAGGTTGGAATAGGCAGATGCGTTCAGCGATGCCAACATGATTCGCGAGCGAGTCGCGACGAACGGAGTCGTTAGGCAGATGGAGCCGGAGGACACGATCGTCGCGCTGAAGATGTCGCTTACCGAGATCGGCGTGTTCAAGGAGGGCCCAGTCAAGGTGCGCCTTGTCCAGCTACTGAGCCGCTCGAAACTTCTAACGTTGGCCTGGCCGCGCAGCGATACCTTACTGGTACGACAGACGCTTTGACGCTGTCAACTATTCTGTGGCATGAGCTGATATATTGGGAAAAGGCCAGCGCATGTGGACGTCGAAGTTCAAGCATACCGCCCGACGCATCGAGCGCGAGCGAGAGCACCAGCTGCAGCATGCGGCGCGGCACGTACAGGAGCTCTCGCAGAACATCAAGGAGGACGACGGCGCAAAGATTTTCGATCAGTCCGAAGTTGAGTGGAGGTGGCAGGTGAGGCCTTTCAGTTACGCTTCCGCGGAGAAGTACTTTTCTCGTGTTGATGGCGAGTATCAGTGGGCGCTCGAAGATGAGAACCCACCTCCGGCCAGCATCGTGGCGAGGAGGGACACCGTACGTCTTCCCAAAGTATGAGCCCGAAAGACGAATGCACGCATTGACCAGTCGAGCTGCCGGAACAGGAGGAGGCTCGTGCCCTTGCGAGGCTGGTCGACAGCGCCGACGAGACCAAGCCTGGGTCGGTGAATCTTTGGTCGCTTGTCGGGAAGCTGCTTTGTAAGTCTGTCGAGGGCGATGCGAACGTTTTATCTTGCCGCCTCGCCTTATGTCTTACGCCTTACTCCTCCCATCTTACCAGCTCCTGGCTCGTCCTCTCGTACCGGTACGGCGCCAGCCAATGACGGGCCATGGGCGGCCGACATTGCGCAGAGGCGCTCAACAATACGCCGCGCGGCCACCGACAGACCCGAGGGCGTCGACAGCCCGGATAGCCCGGTCGTGAACATTCTCCCGGACGACGACAAAGAGCACCGCGCGTCCAGCCCGAAAGCAGGCAGTTTCCTTGACGAAGGGGACGTGGACCGCCGTGACGCGACGTTGAGCGGGCGGCCCAGCAGCGCGTGCAGCAACGTGCCGGAAGAGGCGCAGAGGTGGTTGGATCAGTACGACAAAGATGAGGAGGGGAAGGATGACGAATGGACCTACCTGCCCGTCAGGGAGGAGATGCCGAAGGGAGCGACCGTTGCGGTTGGGAAGGACAGCCCGCAGCCTTGACAGTCGTTTCTTGGACTTTAATTTAGAGGGCCTTCCGGCCATTCTTCTATTGCTTATTATCGTTGCAGCTGTGCTAGAGCACCACGAATTCCATGAAGACCGTCTGTACCGTCGCGTGCGCCGCATGTGAAGTTTGGATCGCACTGCAGGAGGCATTTGTGGCACAATCTCACGATGGGTACGAACCGAACAGTCCATTGACGCGAGGTTGCCAGCGTTGATCTTGCATGCACACGTTCGTCAGGCGAGTATCGCTCGTCGCGACGGCCGATGTTGTCATCTCCGCGCTCTGATCCAGCATGCAAACTCATGTTGAAAGCATATGCGCACAGCGTGATGCGGTAATCCTAGGAGCGAGATAGAGCAGTAGAGAAGACATGACGTGGAGCTGGCAGAACATGCGAAAAGAGTGTGATATGCGTCTATGGGTTGAAGCCGCAGCTGAGTCGGATATCGTAGAACGCATTGGGGCGGCGATGCTCCCCCGAAAGAAAGGAAACAGGCCGATGACGAGTGAGAACAGGATTAGGGAGACAGCGGGTATGAGAGGTAGGGAAAGGATACGGAAGGAGGGTGGCAAGGCATAGGGTAGGTGTGCCGGAGAAAAAGAGGAAAAGAGGGAGTTCCCGCGTTCACGAGCATCGGCACGCAAAGAAGTCCGCGAGCTTTTGTCCGAACGTCTTGCGCTCACCGTGGCCCTGACCCTCCTCGAAGTACTCGCCGTTGCCGACGGCACCGCCGCCGAGCCCGCTCGGTTGGCCGCGAACCCCGCGTTGGCCGCCGGTCGTTCCGCTCGGGGCGGCGATGCCCGTTGCGGAGTGGTTCGTCGCGACCTGGCTCGAGTGGCGCGTGACAAACGGCTGGCCGTACTCATCCGTCGGTCCCCGCCGGTCGAGTCCGACGTCGGACGGGCTGATGATGGCACCAGTCGTGCTCGCGTACGGGTGCGACTGCTGGTTGAGGGCCTGCTGGCTCGCGCGCTTGGTGGCATGCGGAGACGGTGCGGGGGACGGGGACGCGCCGGACGCGAGCTGGCCCTGGGAGCCGGTCTTGCGCTTGGACCCGTGGCGGACGAGGGCGGGCGAAGGCAGGATGGGGCCGCCAGCGACCTGCGCCTGCGATCCCCGACGGTGCTCGCCCCTCTCGCGCTCGCGCTCGCGTTCCCGCTGCCGGTGGTGCTGGCTCTGGTGCACGTTCGCCTGTTGCAGCAGATTCGACGTCGACTGCCGCTAGAGCGTCAGCACTGTGCATCGACGGGCCGGACGAAGCACGAATCATGACTCACCGAGCCCGCCTCCCAACCCTTGCCCCCGTTGAGCATCATCCAGTCGTAAACCCCATCCTCCACCTCGCCCGAGTTCTTGAGCACCTTCGTGAAGAGCTCGCGAAGGAAGTCGTAGTCGGGCGTCTCCTCGAAGCCGAGTTTTCGCACGTAATTGAGGTAGATGCCGAACTCCTCTGCAAGCACCAATCGCGTGTTAGTATCCGTCTTGTATCGAAACGCGCGCCTTTGCGCACCAGGGAAGCCTTCGCAAAGCTCCTTGATCGGAGTTGATTGCTTCTTCTCTCCGATCTTCTCATACTTCTGCTTGTTGGTCGCCGCCTTGAGACCTTGCCAAGGCAGGCCGCCTCGCAGGAAGTACATGAAGACGTGACCGAGCGCCTCGAGGTCGTCTCGCCGAGATTGTTCTGAAAGCCGTCCCATCCGTCACGCCGTCAGAAAAAGCCCCGCTCGGCGCATGCCCCCGGTACGTACCGCGACCCAGGTGAGTGTTGATCGACATGTAGCGCGCAGTCCCGGACAAACTCTTGCGCTCGCGGTAGGGGATATGTTGCTTCGTTTTCGGGTCGCGGTACTGCTTGGCCATGCCGAAGTCGACGACGTGGATGGTGTGCGCGCCCTTGGTGCTGGGCCGGCCGATGAGGAAGTTGTCCGGCTTGATGTCGCGGTAAATGAGGTTCTTCTCGTGAATCGTCTGCACGCGCGTGAGCTGCGGGAGAGTACGAGCATCAGAAATCATGGACGAATGGGTGTAATTAGCGCGGCGGCAACCCCTGTCTTCTCTCGGCCCAGTCCGCTCCTTCTCCCCTGCCAACGCTCATCAGAAATGAGCAAAAGCTCACCATCTGCTTCGCGGTCATGACTACAGTCTTGACGCTGAACTTGCGCCCGCACATGTCGAAGAGGTCCTCGAGACTAGGGCGGAGGAGGTCGATCACGAGGATGTTGTGCAGGCCCTCCTGACCGAAGTAGTAGACCTGGGGGACACCGGCTGTGCAGGACACAAGCGAGGTCAAAGGGTGAACGGCGCATAATGGAGACATCCAGGACGCACGCGAGCCGGACAGGATTTTGTAGGATCGGTACTCGTCGCGAAGCTGGGGTGCATCAGACTTGCGAGGCTCCTGAAGAAACGAGTCCGCGTTCAGCATGCCAATCCATCAAGAGCGAATGGAAGGTGTCGCGACGCACGAACTTGATCGCGACGGTTTGCGAGTTGAGGAGGTTGGTGCCTGTGAAGGGTTCGCGCACACCGAGGTCAGCCACCATGGATGCCCAAAACAAACACGTGAGTTTGCGCCTTGTTCGCTATTCCATCGCGCGGCCACACCAGCAGCAGTTGCGCGACCCGAAAGCGCATCGGAGGCGGGAGGAGCTCAAGCACAGTATCCAGCACGCCGAGACTCACCCTCGAAGATGACACCAAAGGAGCCCTCGCCGATGCGCTTGCCGACCTTGTAGTGCACGCTGCAAAGACGGCAGTCAGCGCGCAAGGCAAGGGGGATGAGGATGTGGGTGGGACGCACCCGACGACATTAGAGCTGGTAGAGTGCTGGCTGTGCGAGTGGTGGGACATCTTTGGGGAAGGCTGGACTACTTGCGTAGTCGTCATGCGATAGGAGCGCGGCGGGGAGATGGGCAAGGAGGACGGCGCGCGCGGGGGAGATGGGCGGTGGAGAGAGGCGCAGGAGGGACAGGGGATGGTGCGGATAGAGGGAGGGGAGCGGTAGGACGGTGGGAGGTCCGGGAACGCGGTGGGACGGTGTCTGAGACGGCGCGTAGATCGTGGGGGGACAGGGGCGGCGCGGGCGCGACTCGCTGCGGCCAGAGGAGCGGACGGGGATGGCAGGGGCGCTGCGCTCGCTGTGGGCGAATGGGAGGGCGAAGGTGTGCGCGGCGAGGGCGAAGGGAAGCGAGGGGCTGGGGGCAGCGAGCGAGCGAGCGAAGGACGCGGGCAGGAGCAAAGGCAAGAGAGCAAGAGAGCCCGGCCGGCCTCCGCAACGGATGGCTGGCTGGCAAGAGAGCGGCGCGTGGACCCCTGGCTTCCCCTTCGCCCGTACGCTTAATATTCATATTAACCGATACTTCTGCTGGCAGCTCGCATTTACTACATATTCTATCCATTACAGCATGTTCACATGCTCCTTGCCCGGCGGGTGCCCGCGTGTGTGCATCTTCTATGCAGATCCTGGATGTGCGGTCTTGTTGGTCCTGGAGCGGACAACACAGGGTGTTATTGTTTAATTCGCTGCGTGCGGCGATCAGGCACAAAGGGTGTCGAACGAGTACCAACCATACAAAGTACTTACCTACAAAGGAATATCCGCGACAGCTTGTCCGACCTTGCCGATCACCAACGATATATCACTCGCTGGGGCTCACGAGGACGGAGGAAGAAACACATACCATACATCAAAACTCGAAACACCATACGCTGGACGATACAAAGACAAGACAAGACAAGTTGATGAGGCCGTGCTACTGCACCACTTAAGAATACAGACCCGCCTTAACACCGACTCGCGCCCCAGCGACCCATATCCCCCGCATCGCCGCCTAGCAGTCGCTACCCTCCTGGCGTGGGGGACGGCTGGAGGAAAGGCAAGCTGGCCCTCCACACTCTACCGCGCCTGCGCTTCCTCCCTGCGTGTCACCCCTTAGGCGTGTGATAAAAGAGCATCCAAAACCCCGTAGGGAAAAGATTGGCCCCGTCTGCGGTTGTTTCCTCCCGACAGACATAATTCTCACACGCCATAGGGGGCAGCTTGGGACCTTTAGGTGGTGTTTGGTAGCTTGGTAGAGAGCTTGGTCCTGGTTGCTCCCGGTTGTGCTCTACTCAAGATTCCACTGATGCTGTTTACAAGCCCTCTGCAGACGGCGTGACACGCCGGGAAGAGCGACGCAAAGTCAGCAGTCTCTCCTTAGGCCTCCTATAATGGAACAATGTATACCGAGCTCTATGGATTACCTTTTCTCAAAATTGCCAGATCAACTAGGGGGATAGGCTGGTTCTTCTAGCTCCGCGTGCATGGACCAATCACAATCTCCATGGCCGCTCCCATCGCTATTGCAGCATCTGTGTTTCATCTGACATCGTCTGGTGTTGAAAGGACCCATAATCGCTATTTTAGTCACCCCCACTTTTCTAGCTGCCAGAGCTGCTGCATTCTCTGCGAGTGAGGCAGGATTCGGCGCAACTTACGTCGCACACTGTCGCGGTGGACTGGCTGGCTGAATCAGATACCTAAGATCAACTTTTTACAAGTGCCTGTACCCTGAGAGTCCGGTTTGAAGGAGTTGAATGTTCGTACAAGTTGGATCAGTCCAATGTTGCCGCTTCAAGGCTGGGATTGACAGGTTGCGGATTTGTGGTCGAGATTTGCCGTACTGCCTATCAGACACAAACATGCGTGGGGCTATGTAAACTGTGCTATCTGGGGTTCAGAGCTCGGTGTGTGTGTTCGACTTTGAAAAACCGGCTACGGCTCAACGCCGAACCCGCGCAACAGGGTGTCACAATGCCAAGGCAAGAACACATGCTCGTGTTTGGCTACCTCTGACAGCGAGTACCCTTGCTCTGTCAACTACTCTCGAAAATGCGCTCCAATCATCCAGTCTTGAACTGAAGTTCTTCACACGTAGGCTCGATCTTTCCGCATGTGCACAAGTTCAGCGATGTCAAAGTCAGGTACAACAGGGATGTTAAATAGTGTACAACAATCATACAACAAGCACGCGAAGGCCCAAAGAACTACTCCTCCGAAAATGGTCCTGTTTATAACCTAGAGCAAAATCAAGGAATGAGACGGAGCCTCTCCTGCGCCTTGTCGAAAAGCCCGACGGTGGCCACAGCCCAGCGGCGGAGCGGGACCGAAAGCGTGAAGGGAGCGAGTTGGGGCAAAAGTCGGGAGAAAGGAGGAATTCCTCGTCCTCGTCGACCCTGGAAGAAGAGGACGAAACGCTCGGGGAGGGGGAGAGCGTGTCGAGGGCGCCGCAGGAGGTGCGCTGGGCCGGCTCGACGGAAGCCACGGGTGGAAGGGTCAAGAGCTGTGGT
>JTLS01000591.1:0-16319 GCA_000826855.1 Basidioascus undulatus
TGAGGGAGGGGAGCGTAGGCTGGGGGTCGGGGGGACATGTAAGGAGGCTGTGAAGGAGGAGGAGAAGGAGCGGAGGGGCACGGAAACGGGAAGGCAAGGCCGCCGGGATGACGTTGCGTTTGGGCCGGGCCGATAGCAGCGCACCCTCTTGCCCTCAAGCTTTCGTCGTTCTCACATCTTTGAAGTTCCACGATGTCGTGCAACGACGACCTAACTCTCTCCGATGTGACCGCCGGACTGCACACTTCGGCGCTATCAAGGCTCAACGCCGGCTCAGCAGCGAACAACAACCTCTACGGCGCGATCGACCGCGACCAGGTGCACGGCCTCAACGTCGGCCTCGAGAGCGAGGGCGCGGGCGAGCCAAAGGTGCTCATCAAGCCGTGGGATGAGAGGGCGAGCACGGAGCCATTTGTCGAGTCGGGGGTGGACGACCAGGTGCGCTTTTCCTCCCCTTCCCCTTCTCTCTTTCTTCCTCCTCTCCTCTCGTCCTTCACTCGCCCTCCGCCCGATCTTCCGTTCCCCCCCGAAGCTGACGTTTGGGATGAGAGGAGAACAGCTAATAATCCACGTCCCCTTCACGCACTCCGTCCGCCTCAAGTCCATCCTACTCCACCCGGGGCGCGGCGGCATCGCGCCCCTCTCGCTCAAGGTCTTCCTCAACCACGCCGCGGGGCTCGACTTCTCGCAGGCGGAGGAGATGCAGCCCGTGCAGGAGTTCTCGCTCGAGGAGGACAGCGCGATGGTCGTTGGAGAGAGCGTCAGAGAGTACCCGGTTAGGGTCGCCAAGTTCTCCAAGTGCGTTTAGGGTTCATTCTTCTTCCCCTCTACCGTGTGCATCCCGCCACCCAAGCATGCTGAAAACATCTCTCAACAGTGTTTCATGTCTAACACTCTTCTTCCCCGAATCGCGCGGGGCGTTCCAAACGCGCCTGTACTACCTCGGATTCAAGGGTGAGTCGCTTCAGCCGAAGAAGGAGGAGGCTGACAAGGTGCGTCGTTCCCCCGTCCTGCTCCACCCACTGTCCCCCCTCTCCAGAAGTACTGATCGTAGTATTGCTGGTGGGTAAAGCTCGACATCCGCGCCGCCAACGCGGCCGACTCCGTCGTCGACTCAGTGAAAGAGCGCGCCGCGCCGGGGCAGAGCAGCGTGCGGTGATCTCGGTTCTCCCGGGACGCCCGAGTGGAAAGGGGGAGGGGGTGCTCCGTGCGGCGCGCGCGGGTGTCTCTGGGCTCTGGGCGGTTGGGAGGGTTGATGATTAGTGGGGACCGAGGGGAAAGAGGAGCGCGGGTAGACGGGGTAGATTAGATGCCCAGGAGAGAGGGAGAGGCGGAAGGTGTTGGAGGGAGAGGCGGAAGGTGTTGGAGGGAGAGGAGACGACTGTTGTACGATTCGGAGATGACCATGTTGCCACAACGGTTGACGAGCGACTGCACGGAGGGCTGGCTTGCAGAGTTGGGGTGTGGGACCGGGTGTGGGGGTTGGTGGTGCGGTATGCGAGCGCCGGCAGCCGCGCAAAGTGAGGGGTGTGGGTGGTTACCAACACTGTGGCGGTTAAACCAACCCACATCTAACATGGTGGGGCCTGGTGGATTTAGCGCACTGGTGGATTTGGCGCACTTTACAGGAGCTTCAATCACGACCTGTCTGCATTGATCCCTAGAGTCGTGCGCATTTGCCGTGTAGGGACCAAGTCGCCACGTACTTGAATGTGGTTGTTCGCCTGGCCTTAAGCAACGGGCATTCCTGAAGAGTCGAAGTCATTATTTCCAGAATACTAATGCACTGCCACCACAGGCTCGCATCTCATCATCTCGGAGAGGATGTCCTGGACGGGCTGAGTCGGGCGAGGGGAACCGTGGGATCCGCGTTTCAGCGTTCCAAATTGCTGCCGTTGGCCTGGCATCGGTGACCCTTTTTCAAGATGAAACAGAATATGAAACTTTTAAACTTGTGGTCAGGAAAGGGCACGGGACCGTTCATGCTGTCGAGGTGGGAAATTGCGTGGGTGGGAACTGTGTGGACCTCACCCAGCTGTTGACCACCCCCCTCCTGAAGAGGTCATTGAAATCAAATGGCATTCCTGGTGTAGGACGTCGCAGGCCTTGTGCCCTCGATACTCGACGGACAACCCATATGGAATAGCTTTTGCAAGTTGAAGTGCACGGTGGTTCGAGTTTCGAGGCGGAACGGGGTTGAAGGTGCGCTTCAGGCCTGATTAGAGGATGAGGGCCCTCGGCGGGCAGAAAGCTAAGGAAACTAGGAAACCTTACAATGGTTTCTGGGGCCCCGCTGCGAGCGGAGTGCATCACCTACGGACGATTGGCTTCAGACGAGCCGGAAGTTGGCTGATGGAACGACCTGCAGTCGAACTGTCGGGAGGCATTCTGTGAACCGAGTAGTTTCTGGAGAGCATGTGCTCTACTGCAATAGAAATAAAAACACTATTCCGATTGCCCAATGTAAAGCTCGTCGTAAGAAGACAACGACCGACGTTACGCTCGCGGGCGCAAATTTATGCACCGTTCGACTGACCAGGCAACCAAGCATTGTTATCGGCACGAACTTATGCCCTCATAGTAGGTCTAATCGCCGACACGCAACTTTGTACTTTCAAACAAAATCGTCGCACGCTCCAAGTGTACAGTTGCCCACCCGTTATACACTCGGAGGTTAATGTCGCACAACGGGAATCGGTTATGTATTCTACGAGGGCATTCCTAAGCGCGGGGCGTATATGCTGAAATGTTTGAACCGCGAAATTTCAGTACGTCAACGAGGGAGATTCATTACGATAGTGCCAAATGAAAGGAGTACCGACATGATGGCGTAAGGGATGCCGGCGAACAGACCCGCTAACGGGGCGGTAATTACCCACCCGAAAACGATCCACCTGTGAATGCGAGAAGCGTCCGTTAGCTTGCGATCAGGCAGACACAACCGACTGTCGCTCACAAAACCATGCGCCAGTTGATGGCCTTCGCCCCGGACGCCAGGCCGACCGCAACGGTCGAACCGCAGAGGATCTTCATGCGTATTCCTGATTGTGAGCGCCAGTGGACGTGGAGTGTACAAATAATACTGCTTACCTGGGTCGTCGACACAGGCAGAGCGAGACGTGAGGCTATGAGAACCGTGATCGCCGAGCCGAGCTCCATGGCAAACCCCCGAGAGGGAGAATGCAGCGTGATGCGATTGCCCAGTACGCGCATGATGTTGTACCCGTCTTCGGACTAAAGTGTCAGGCAAACCGAATCCTCGAAGGGGGTTTTAAACGTACAGGTCCACAAGCCGACGCAGAGCGACGCAGCGCAGAAGGCCAGGATCCACACCGGGATTTCGGACGAGAGGGAAAGCTCCCCGGTCGACCAAATAAAGTAGCTGATCGGGAGCAGAATGAGATTTTCAGAGCCTGGGGCAAGTCGACAGCATATCTAATCCCCTACAGCGTTGCAACGGGGCCAACGGAGTTCGCTGCATGTGTGTGTGTGCGCGTGAGTGTCTACAGGCGGGTTGAAAGTGCATCTCTTTACACTTACCGATATCATTCGAACCTTATACAGAGAACAAGATTGTAAGAACTAGTTTGCCCTGCAAATTGGGGTGGCTCTCACCGTGGGCAAAAGACATCGTGCACGCGGTCAAGACCTATAGCGGAACAGTTGGAATCAATAAAGGTCTACGGATGACCGCTGGGCTAAAATGTTTACCTGAATAAAAGAGTAGGCAAACTCGGTCTTGTTGTCGCTGCAGGTCAGGCAGGTGAATCAGCGGCTCAGAGTGAGATGGATGGGAAACTCACTATTGCGCTGCGCGGGCATGCATGCGGTCGATGCGGGCTTGCTCCTTGTTTCCCCCCTTGATTTGCATCTCCAGAACGTCCACAAAAGGTCCTCCGAGCGGCTTACACAAGCAAATGAAGTCAACTCAAATGAGGTCGGGCGAAGGCTGGGGGCAGGGGGGTTCCAAATACGTACAGTCTTACAGATCAGCTTGAAGATCTTCAATCCCAGTGAAAGGGTCTTCTCCGAGCCAGCGTCGCCTCCAGCAGAAGGATGCCGGTGAAGTATGCCGACGTCGGAGCCGCACGCGGATTTTTCCTGCGAGAACTTCTCCTGGCGAGAGTGCGCCGCCTCGGGGTTGGCTGGGTCAACCATGGCAATATCGCTGGTTCTGCTGCGGTGACCTGAACATCCCAAGGCTCAGTCGAATTGAGATTTTCAGGAAAGGTAGATGGTTTGATACCTCGGTAGTAGTCCGGGACAGCCACATCGGCGGTAGAAGGGCTCGCATCGGACGGGGCTTGACGCCACCAAAGGAGCGGCCCGAACGAGAGATGGTACCACCGCACGGTGTAATCTCCCTGAACTGCGCGAGCGTAAACGTAGGGGACCATGAAGGCCGCCGCCCACAGCGCAGCGACACTGGCTGTTACGAGAATGCCCGTCGCGGTAGCTCCCACGGACAGGTTGGAAAGATGCAGGCGCGGGGCGCCGTTCCAAAGAATCGTCATGGTCAAGATCCCGATGGTGATGAAGAAGTATATGGGGATCGACCAGACGGCGACGATAGTCGAGTTGGGGCGGACCAGGATTGCATACTTTGTGATTCTGATCGCCGTGAGTGGGTAATCAGCCCCCTTCAATGTGGTAGAAAGCGAACGACCCACAGGTAGATGACAATCGAGAACCCGCCACCGATAATCGGCGCAATTCCCCAAGAGGCCTATAAACAGACTTTCAAAGATTGTCGCTGGTGTGTGAGGCAATCTGGCCAGGAACGTACGAAGATTTGCGATAGCCCAGTCCAGCCCCACATGACTTGACCTCCGTCGCCGGTTGCAACACCAACCCCAGCCAGAGCACCAATGCTTCTCAGATTTTTGTCAGCTTTGGGTGTTTAGTCAGTCCCGCCTATGAGGCTTACATCGAATGAGTGCTAGACACGGGAAACCTGTAGCGAGTGGCGAGGATGACGAAGGTCGACGAGCCCAGTAGAGCACAGGCCATGCCGAGCATCTAAGACGAGTTCATCAGCGCACTTATAAGAAGCTGAATGCGAGGATAGGTATCTCACAAGAACTGCGGGGTCCTCCCTAAAGAGGTCGACTTTGAGGATCTGCCTCCGTATGACACCGGCGACTCGGCTGCCCACCTTCACGCCATTCCACCACATTAGTCGTTGCTCCCGCAGCCAATCGAACACACGTACCAGCACGGCTCCGAGGAACTCGCAGATCACAGCCAGGCAGCACGCCTGGAAGAGTGTGAGGGAGCTGCCGTACACTGTGCGTCAAGCAACGCAGACATACTGAGGACCTGAATGCAACTCACCGGGATGATACGGACGTTGCGAAACTGACAGGGCGGTCACTTGAGAAACCCCTCAGCGGGTTTTGGGTCGGGCTCACCTGTTTGCGACGTCGTTGGCCCCATTTCTGTGAGTCCCATAGCGTTAGTCGCCGGAGTTGAAAGGCAACGGAGAGCATCGAGTACAAGACCTTACCCGAAAGCATCCTGTCCCCACCGGCCCGCACCGATCAGCCTCCCTCCCTCATTCTCCTCCCCCTCGGCAGCTTACTAGAAACGCCCCAATGATTCCAAGTGCAAAAACGTAGTCGTACTGGTGGAACTGCCGAACGGAATCATCGGTACGCCCGTGAACCTCCGAGCATTCGACGGTGGAAACGTACGTAGACCATCGCGGTCAGCACGCCTACCGCAGGAAGGTGAGGTGACGATGATATGGAGTTCCCAGAGCTGATGAGTTGTTTTTAATCGTTCAAGGGGGGATCAGTGAGAGGAGGCATGGAAAGGTGTCCAAGCTGCGGTCGACGGAGATTCCCTGGCTGGGGTCCATGCAAGCGCACTGTCTTCTGAAGCGCAACGTTATTCATGACTGAGGAAACCGGAGCGAAGCGGAGATGAAGCTAAGCCATCGAGGAACAACCCAATGAGCCGGACAGTCGTTTGTTTTCACAAACGCACGTTCAACCGTGTGTATGCGCAGCAGCAGGCCAGTAACGTGCTGGGTCTGGAGCCTGGGAGTGGTTGGATTCGATGGCCTTTCTGGCATGGAAGAATGGGATCAGGGCGGAAATGCAACGAGCAGGTATAAGATCCATCAGATGCTATTTTTGTGCGGTTGGTCTGATCGAAGTGATCACGCTCGAGCATAATCGCGAAGCTAACGCAAACTCTGTTCCGTCAGTGCGCATCGCTTTACCTGTAAACCTTCCACATGGTCGACTTTGATCTTAAGTTGATTTATGCTTTCGAAACAATTTCGTAAACCCTTTACTTTCACCCTATCCTGCATCGCAACGACTAAGCCCTCTCCTATCATCGTGTTGGGAAAGTAAGTGCCGCCAACGTTCCGAGTGGCACTTTGCCAACATCGCGCCGGTGCTGCAATTATCTGAATGTTCACGGTGATAGTCCTTGTAACCGCCGGAAGCACAGCGCCAAAGGTCAAACCCTTGCGAAAGAAGACAGATAAGCGTGTCCTGCTCTCTTTGCTCTATCCTTGCGATTGGCTGAGCGGTGATGCCCTCCAGAATCAGGATTTCGTCTCTCATGCCGAGATTCGAAGAGGCAACCTGCATCGGGCGCATGCCTGAGTTTGCGGTTACTTCCGACACCGGTGTCTGATGGCACCAGGAGGTCTCAGGGGGGCAAGTCGAGTCTCCGGACTCTTGGCCTCGGGATCGCGTTCCGTTGGCCATTCACGCACTTGCACGAGTAGCACTCGACGGTAGAGTAGCTAGAGGGTCCCACCTCCATGATTTTTGCAAGTTGAAGGAGTCTTGGTCGCCAAAGCATTCGACTGAGGCTATGGTGTTGCCCTGACTGCTGCCCCTGCCCATCCCATGACTCCGTCAGCCTCGAGTGAAGAAGCATTTCATTTATTAGCTCAATAAGAGTGCATCTCGAATGGGACTAGATGTCAATTCATTGGCACAAGTCGATCCCCACCACCGACACAACGGTCTCAACGCGGCGACGGTGGGGCTAGTCTGGATTGGCAGTTTCTCGCTTCTGTCGCTTGTTTGCAGGAGGGAAGGATCAAGCGGGACTGTATTTACTCTGTACATTCATTTATTTATTTATTGTGGAGTTCAACTGAGGTCGCTTGGTTGTTATACACATAGCTCAGGAGTACGAGATCGGCTCGTGGACTGCCCACTACCACCTCTTTGAGGTTGAGAGGCAGGTCGGCGGCGCGAGATGGGATCGGTACCTCAAGGGTGAGCCTATTTAATACAAGAACAATGAATCTCCTTCATATTGATACATGCAGCTAACACAGGCAGCCAGTACTGCCTGCTTCGCTCGGTCCCCAAAGCAATCGCTCACTTCCGTACGGGATACAATTTACTCCCCGAAAGCGGCTGTCCATGTTGATATCTTCTCTCAACTTACGCAATAGACTGGCTTCTTTCCTAACCTGCCCCCGACCACGGCAACTGCGATTGTAAGCGAAAGCATAACGAGGGCGTTGCGAAGACGCTGCCGTCCCAGCATTCCGCTTCCAACATAGGGGTATGTCCTGCTTTTAAAATTCAGCCCTCAGGTCTCTTTGACACCTCATTGGAACAGGAGAAGCGCAAATTCAAGGCGACGAACACCTCCAACGTCGCGCCGCCGCTCGCGTCGAGCGACTCGGACAAGCGCTCGCGGGCCGTTTACCGCGAAGACGAGCTCGTATGGGCGGTCATCGAGGCGGCCGGAGAGGAGGGCCAGCGCAGGATCATCTACTGGCCTTCCATCGTGGAAGAGGCGAAGTCTAAGGAGAGACTCGAAGTCGCGACTGCAACGTCCCCGGTGAAGAGGTCCAACGTATGGCTCTATAGCCTGGAGCTCCTGGGGACTGCGACGCATCTGGAGCTTGACGAGTGGAAGGTCACTCGTGAGTTTCTGAAGATTTTTTTATTCTTATCTCTGCCTTCTGATGAGCTTACTGTTCCGGCATTGGCAGCCTTTCTCGCCCGCCCATGGCCAGTCGACCTTCCGCAGCCGACAGCGCGCATCCAGAACGCCTACCCCGCTTACATCCTCCGCGGCACAAGACTTGGCACCCTCCCCGAAGTCATTACTCGGACCAGACACTCTTACGCGTTCGCCCTCTCCGCATCGCCAGCAACGTCTCGCAATCCGCAAATCTGGAGCTGGTTGACGCCGACGAGCGGGAGGAGCTCTTCATCGGCGCCGAGCGTATCAGGATCGGGGACGTCGTTCGCTTGAAGGCACGAGGGACCGGACGGCGAGAAGGCGCGAAGGAGTCGCTTGTGGAGTTCGTCGAGATCGTTTGGAAGGATTCCGCCGACGCGCGCTCGAAGCGCTGAGTCGTCGGTGAAGCCCATAGTGGGCGTCGCGCAGCGCGCTGCTTCCGCTGGCGCAATCCTCGAGGGTCTTGTCGCGCTTAGCGTCAGGTGCTACCCGAAATTCCAAAGGTCGTTGTACCCTTCGCCCCCCTTGATCAGGGATCTGCCGACACTTCGAGCGGTGCGAACATTCGACCGAGCCCGCGCGGTCGACGATTGCAGGAATCGGGCTATTTGCATTGCGCAGGTACGCCAAGGCATGATACACATTTGCGTTTGCCGGCCGAAGCCTACCTCATGCTTGCAGGCCGCGGCGGCGAAGGAAATGCAGCGTTTCTGGGCTGTTTGAGAGCTTGGTGCAGGTTGACGGGCGCTGTGCTGAGGGTCACTTCGATATGGGAGACGGTCGCTTGAGAATACATGCAGACTTAAATTTTTTTTTTTAGATCGCTGTGGCTTCGGCATTGTTTAGGCGATGCGGTTCGAAGACTGAAAATAAGAAACAAAGACAAGAAAAGACTGCGGTTTCCATTTCCTCGGTTGACCCGCGGTGCAGGCCGGCCACCTGCACTGCGCTCATGTCGCGTCGCACTTTCACTCTCACGTCAGTACACATCTCACGCGTCCTCTTTCCGCACCTCGATCGCACCGAATTATGGCGGATGCCGTAGACGCCGCAGAGAAGGATCGCCTCGAGAAGATCGCGCGCGCGAAGGCGCAGGTGAGCCCGCGGGCTGGCTGAGCGGGCACCCATGGCGTGCTGACCGCTGCGGCTTGCATTCCCAAACAGCTCCGGAAGGCGCAGAACAAGAAGAAGGTCGGGAAGAAGGCGGGTTCGTCGAAGACTACAGACTCTCCGGCCGAGTCGATCAAGTCCCCTCCTGAGTCTGAGCGGGGCGACGTCGACGAGCCCAAGGGAGAGCCGGAAGTGCAGGCGGGCGAGGAGGGGTACGTTTAGGGAGCATGTTTCCTGGACGTCTGCAGCAGCTAACTCGTTCCGAATTGACAGTGCTGCTCCTGCCGAAGCCGAGGCTGCAGGTGCCGGCGACTCCGAGACCGTCGCTCCTCCAGGTGAATCCGCCAGCGCACCCACCGAGCCCGCTGATCCTGTATCTTCGACTGCACCCTCCACCACATCCCAACCGAACCTCTCTCCTTCCGCGACCACACCCGCTGTCCTCTCTCCGCCGACCTCGCTGTCTCCCTCCACCGTCCTCTCGCCGCTACCTGGCGCGCCTCCCCCATCGACCAGCTCACTCGAGGCGCTAATCCGGACGCAGCAGCAGACCATCTCTGTCCTCGTCTCGGAGAAGGCGCACCTTTCCGGGCAAGTATCGGAGCTTGAGGAGCGCGCTGCCGATGCGGAGGAGGCACAGGAGCTCAAGTCGCGCGAGCAGGAGTTGCGGAGGAAGGTCGAGGAGCTGGAGAGCGATAGCGAGGAGAAGGAGAAGCAGCTGGCTGGAGTCAGGGAACGAGAGAAGGAGGCAGTGGAGAAGGCGAAGGATCTGGTAAGTCTTCCCTATCCTGTTCTGGGAATCTCGAAAGAGGCACACACTGAATGGAAGGCATCCGGCAGGAACGCGACCACACTTCTCTTACCTCCACCCTCACCTCCCTCCGCACCCAAATCTCCTCGCAAGAAACGCTCATAGCGGACCTCACCGCACGCGCATCCGCCTCCGACCAAGTCGCCTCGCTCGAGAAGTCTCTTGCGGCGCAAGAAGCGCGCGCGACGTCGCTCGAGGCGGAGCTTGCAAAGCTCCGCAAGTCGCTCACGGAGACGCGCGCCGAGCGGGACTCGTCGAACGAGCTCGCTGATGCGCGTTCCGAGGAGCTCGAGCGTGTTCGCACCGCGTTTGAAGGGAGGGAGAAAGACCTCGAGGGCCTCAAGGCGTCCCTGGCGACGCGGACGACGGAGCGAGACGACTTGTCCGCCGAGCGCGACAAGCTCCAGTCTGAGCTCACCGAGCTCCGGACCGCTCACACCGCCCTCCGCTCCGAGCACGACGAGCTCTCTTCGACCCACACGTCCACTCTGTCCAAGGTCTCCGCCGCGCAAGACGACCTCGCCGCGACGACGAAGCGTGCCGACTCGGCGGAGGCGAAGAAGGCCGAGCTGCAACGGGACAATGAGGGCCTGATCGTGAGCTTGGACGAGCTGCGGTCGAAGATCGTCGAGCTCAACGCGGACAAGGTCGCGCTCAGCGACGCGGCCGAGGAGACTGCGCGCGAGGCACGGCGAGCGGACGAGTCCCTTCGGGCGGAGCTCGAGGGGGTCCGTGCCGAACTCGAAGCGCTCACGCGGGAGCGGGATACGATCCGGGCAGAGCTCGAGCAGCAATCGTCGCGGCTCGAGGCCGATCTCGCCACTGCCAACGACGAGAAGGCGCAGACCCGTGAGGAGCTCGCCGCTGCGCGCGCAAACCTGGAGGAGGTCGAGCGTCGTACGGGACAGCTCGAGCGCGACGCGGTGGAGTCGACGGTCGAGGCCGAGCGTCGCGCGGGGCAACTGCGTCGCGAGGCGGAGGAAGCGGGGGCTGAGGCCGAGCGGCGTGCGGCGACGATCACGGAGCTGGAGGAGCGCGTGCGCGCCGTCGAGGCGGACTGGGAAGGTAGGGTCAAGACGCTCGAGGAGGAGTGGCGAGGCCAGATCCATGCTGTGGAGGCGGAGCGGAATTCAAGAGTCAAGTCGCTCGAGGCGGAGCGAGACGCGGCCAAGGCCGCCGCTGCGGCGTCGTCGCCTGCGGAAGCGGCGTCTTCCGAGCTGGATACGCTGCAGCAGGTGTGTTACTGTGTCATTCCACCGTGTCACTCTGCCGAGGTGGGCTGACCCCCCGTCCGGTACTGCAGGCCCACGAGCTCGAGCTGTCTACCGCTCACTCCCGCATTCGTTCCCTCGAAACCTCTCTCTTCGCCGCGGAGGACGCCTCCCATGCGCACCAGCGCCGCATCGCCGCTCTTGAAGATGACCTCGCAGCCGCTCAGCGGCGCGCCTCCCTACCTCCCTCTACCCCACCTGTCGCCCTTCCGCCCGCTTCCGACCCGATCGTGCCGCTACGGTCTTTCGGCGAACTTGTCCCCCCTGAAACGCGGCACAAGCGCCAACAGAGCCTTAACATGCTCAAGGCGCGCATCGAGGGCGAGGCGGGCCTGCCTCCGCCGCTCAAGAGCCCGCGCAGCCCCCTCCCTTCCATCGGAGAGGAGAATGGGAAGCGAGCTACGGCGGCGGTTGCGGCGGCGGCGGTACCCGAGTCGCAGAAGGCGGGGCTGCCGCGCCGCAGCCAGTTCGGGGACGACGCGCTGTTCTGGTGCGCTGCGTGTGAGGAGGACGGAGGCGGCGCGGATCTCATTGTGCTGTGATGCATACGTGGGTTTGCTAGCATGGACATTGCATTCTGCATTCGAGATTGCCTTCGCAGGCGATAGCCCTGCGCTGCATATCCGTCTGGCGAAGGATGTCAGACAGCGATAGGCGAGCGAAACTACCAGCAACCCTTTTCCACTTAATTCAGCCTCACTCTCTCGCTTTTAGTGGACAACCCTAATGCTTCCTTGCTGGTGCTTTCTGTACGCCGAGCTCGAAAGAATCATGCCCTCATTCGCTGCGGGTGTCGCAGCTTGACGATACGACTAAATGCAGGTCTCTCGACTTTCCATTTCTCATCCCATTACTTCAGAATAAGTCTATTGTGTCCGCGTCCTCAACCACCATGTTAGAACCCAAGAAAACACCCTCAACAACCCGATCACCCATGCACCGAGGAACGCCAGCCGACCGCGCCCTCCCAGCCATTCCCACCCTGCGTACGTGAGTTCAACCCAAAGCCGCAGCTCCGGGTCCGTCTTGCGCCCAAGCGAGAGCCTGCGCAGCTGCAACTCGTGCCACTTCGTAACGATCGTGCCGCCCAAGATGCGGATACGCATGACGCGTCTGAGCTGCTTCTCGCCGCGAATCATGTACGGCGGACTGACGCCGTCCGAGGAAGGGTCGAGAAAGGTGGTTCTCGGCAACGACGGGTAGACGCACGACGGGCGGCCGACTCCTACTAGGTCGGCGGAGTGCGATCGCAGGACGGACGCCATGACGGATCGGCTTCGAAGGCCGCCGGTGAGCATGATGGCGAGCTTGGAAGAAGGCGGGAGGGCTGAACGAGCACGCTGTGCGAACTCAAGCTACACGAATTTTCTGTGAATACTTCTAATTTTGGGAAGGGGGTGAATTAGGTAGATTGACGCACGAAGAAAGCTTCTCGCCACTCCGTTCTCGTCATCGTCCCCGTCGGCGCCTTGCCAGCGGCATCGTCGCCGTCAAGGAATTCTGTCCCTGAGGCGTGAGCCACCAACCAGTTGTCGGCATGAAGTAACGTACGGGGATTGGTGTAGTTGCCGCCGCTGACTTCAACGAAATCCACGCCTCCCATCTCGTCTATCCAGCGCACGTGTTCGAGCGCTTCGTCCTCAGTCAAGCCACCGTCGACGTAGTCGGCAGCGTTGAGCTTGACCCCGACGCAGAATTCGGCACCGCACGTATCCCGAATGACAGAGACGATCTGTGAGAGGAGGAGAAGACGCCCGCGCGGTGTTGCCCCGTATTCATCTGTACGGCGGTTTGTCTGAGAAGTAGAGCATTAGCCGTCGGCGAGGGGCCAGAAATGCGAAACGGGGCCTTGCCATCGGCGACATGAACTGCGCCAGGAGGTCTGAGCCGGTGCGTCAGCAAATTATACCTACGTACGCCAGATGAGAGAACGAACATCCATGTGCGGCGTGTAGCTGGACGCCCTTGAATCCCGTCTTCCACGCCAGCTCCGCGGCACGCCGAAAGTGGTTGACCACCTCGTCTACATCGCGCTGGTCCATCGCCCGAGGTGTGCCCATCGCGACCCTCGCGATGACATCCGACATCACGCTCTCGCCAACGCGAAGCGGCACGGCGCTCGCGCTGACGCAGGGCGACCACGGAGGGCGGACCATGCACCGGCACGACTGCCTGCCCGGGTGGTTGAGCTGCACGAGCGCCGGCGCTCCGCCCTTCTGGGCAGCTTCGGCCAAACCTCGCCACGCTACAAGCGCCGCGGGGTCCGTGAGATCGGAGTCACGGATGGCGAGGTCGAACGGGAGACCGAGATGGCGCGGATCGACCATGCAGTTGCCTGGTAAGAAGTGTGAGTCAGGGTCTTCGACGAGTGCAAGTATGGGACGGACCGGTGATTATCAAACCCCACCCGCCTTCCGCCCATTGCCAATATAGACGACCGTGTAGCTGATTAGGGGGTCCACCCCCGAGCGACGACATGCCCTCCTCCATCGCGGCCTAACGAACGTTGAGCCGTAAGCCAGCTGCGCGTCGAGCGAAAGCATTGATGACACGAGCCTTTACGAGTCGATTTGGCAGCGTCAAGCCGCATGCGAGGGTTAGTGGTTCAGAGAGCAAGTTAACGTCAGCGTCAGGTGGGGGAGACATGATGATGGTCAAAGCGAAAGGACGTGAGCGCGGCGTCCCTGGCTTTTGAAGCCCTGGGCCACATCGCGTGGGGCACAAAAAACAAAAAGGAATGTCGCCAAGCAGGAACATCACACAAAAAAGAAAAAAAAACCCTTTCTTATTATGAAGTATGATCAAGTTCGACTTGAATTGTGCTCACCCAAGGTAATCTAACGAGAAGGCTGAAGATATATCATATGAACGTGAAAGCCATGTCCGCTCCCAGCCAGTTTTTGCGTCAAGATGCTTGACCAGCTGCGCCTGAGTCGGTCCAAGTACGCTTTTCTGGGGCTGAAATTCAGATAAATGCCGAGCTTGCCAAGGAAAAGACGGTTGGAAGTCATGCCACCCGCTTACAGAGTCGTAGCCGCAAGGAACGCGGCGTGCTTGAAACTGGCTCCTGTACGTAAACTGACTTAAACGCTTATATTGTCTGAGTGTTGGGAAGTAGCATGCAATCGTGGTCTTTGCCACACGCACTTCGCTTCATAATCATCGACATTCATGCGTCCAAGCGTCCCCAAGCTCAGCCCGCAGCCTCTTCCAAGACTCCACCGCGCGGTTCGCATTTGTCCTCGGCAAGTCCTCCCTCGGGTCTGCGAGCTCGTTGTTAAACACCTCGAAGCTGACCCATCCCCGCCAGCCGATCTCGTGGAAGAGGACCTTGGCGACATCCGTGACGGGCAGGAACCCGCCGCGGTCGTACTCGCACGGGAACAGCCTGCTCGACCTCGACCAGCTCATCCGCGGCTTCTGTCCCTCGGTGTACAGCTCGTGCCCTGGAACGATGGGCGACTTGAGGCGCGCGCCGTCGCACAGCTGGATGTAGAACGTCTTTTCGCGCAGGCCGGGCGTGCTCGCGAGCTCCCGCAAGCTCTCGCCGAGCGCCGCGTCCGCCTTGGCCTTGTCGTCGAACTCGATGAGCGAGGGGGTGGACGGGTCTGCCCAGACGCGCGAGAGAATCTGGAACGAGTCGAGGACGTGCCCTACGTTCGGCAGGTTCACCCGCTCCACGACACGGTAGACGTCCTGCCACGTGTCGCGGTGCGCGCCCCACGACATGGTCTCGTACGCGATGCGCACAGGCGGGTCCTGAGCGGCGGCGAGCTGTCCGAGTTCCGTGAGGTCCCTAACGAGGGTGTCCTCGTCGCCGGTGGTGCCCTCGCTCAGCATCTGGTGGCAGGTTATCTTCAGCGAGTGAGCTTAGGAAGATGGGAAAAGGTTGTACCCACGTTGGTCGGTACCTGGATCATGTCGCTCCCCAGGATCTTCACCAGCTTGAAGAAGAGCTTAGCCTTCTCGATCCCCGCCGCGCGTGCAGCGTGATCGAGCAAGCCGTCGAAGTTGATGAGCGGCTGGAGGTTCAAGACGTAGAGGCCGAGCTCGTCGCACAGCGCGCGGATCTCCTCCGCTGCTGCGACCCAGTACTGGTCGTTCACCTCGTCGACACCGGCGAGCAAGCCCTTGCCTGCCGCGGGATCGAGGCCTGCCCGCTCGCGGGCGAGAAAGACCACGTCCTCCCAGAAGACTTCGATCCCCTTGATCCCCGCCGCCGCTGCGGCGCGCAGCTTCGTTGGGAGGGAATGGACCCACGCTCTCCCGAGCGTCATGGACGGGATGGCGAGAGGAAGATGGCCGAGGGGCGTGGAGGGATCGAGGAGACCCATCTGAGCGTCGAGTGCGGATGAAAGCGGAGGTCAGCTCCTGGGAACAAGGCGTAGCGTGAGACTTGCCTTACGATGAAGGTGTTTCCTTTACAAGGTAATGTTATTGCGGACGATGGTGTAAGACGGAGAGAGGACAGTGGTGAACGAGGAAGGTCAAAGAGTGAGAAACGATCCTCCGCTTCGCAGTTGCAGCCGGGCCGGTGCACCGATTGTGCCGCTTCCAGATCGCACAAGGAATGCGCCACGCCCCTAGCCAAGTCTGTGCACCTGATCAACGCAATTGTGATAAAATACAATTCATGAAGTTGTGAGTACCTTGTTCGTGTGGGGCAGTGTGGTGGTACATTGAGCGTGCAGGTGTGTACAAACAGCACGTCGGACTGCTGCAGGTCGCCGGTATGCAACTGCTTTTCTCTGGATAGCAACTTAAAGAAACACTATTCTGGCTGTGGATGAAACTAACACATGAAGACAGTTATACGTCACAAAGTCGTTCTCAGGCAGCGCGTTGCGGTCGCAGCACTTCGTGTGGGCGAACGACGTTCCACCCGGTCTGCGCATATTGCCCAAATCAATTCTTAGCGATCGCATTGTCAATTTTTGTCACAGAACTCTGGTCTAATCTGAAGCAAGGAAGGGGGTATTATCCTTCTAGATGCGCTCGGCAATCTTGATCAGGTCCGAGACGACGCCCATGGCGGTGACGTCCGCGCCGGCACCGGCGCCCTGCACGATGAGCGGGCGCGGGCCGTAGCGCGCGGTATGGAAGAGAAGGATGTTGTCGGGGAGAAGGTCGGGATTGCGTAGGAATGGGAGGAGGTGTTTGATGGCCGGATCATGGTC
>JTLS01000592.1:0-16314 GCA_000826855.1 Basidioascus undulatus
GAACCGCGGGCAACGGCTCGAGCGGCTCGGCCACAGCGTCGACCATCAACGTATCGAGCCTCTCTAACCCCTCCGAACACACCATCACTACCGCGACCTCCGCCGGATCCCGATCCCAGTCCGAGCCCGCCCCCACCGAGCCGTGCGACGACGCAGCCACGGGCTCCGCCACCGGTACCGGCAGCGGCCAATCCGAGCAGCTCTCGCCGCAGCAGCTCGCGCTCATCCACGGCTCCGCCACGTCCTCCGCCTCCTCCGAACACCCCGAAAACGCATTCCGATCCATCTCCCCCATCGCCCACGACGATGGTGCGTGGCGCGCCGCAATCGCCACGTTCGACCGCCGCAACTCGCAGCGGTCCGTGATCGGGAGCATCGCCCCGCGCGGCGTCCCCCCGCGCGGAACGGTCCAGACGCCGGGCATTTTCGACCCGAACCTGCCGCTTCCCCCGTCCGAGAGCGAAAACGAGCTTGACTCGGACGAGCGCGCCGCGCGCGACGCGGCCGCGAGCAAAGCCACCGTCGACGACAGCGGCGACGACGAGCACTGGCGCTCCGTGCGCCGGTCGAGCGAGAGCTCCTTCGGCGACACGCTCGAGACGCCCGCGGTGGACCGGCTGATGAGCTTCGACGACCAGGGCCTCAAGGACGCGTCGTCGTCGTCGTCGTCGGACTCGGCGCTCGAGGGCGGCGACCTCGACTCCAAGGACAGCCAAGTCGCCTTGCGCCACGACATGACCGTCAGCTCGAGCACAAAGACACCCCCGCTGCCGATGACGACCCGCTTCGAGTACGTCCCCACCGCGGACGGGCACCAGGTCGTCACCGGCCACCACAGGAAGGTCCAGCGCTGCGAGGACGAGCCGATCCACATCCCCGGCGCCGTCCAGGGCTTCGGCGTCCTCATGGCTGTGGAGGAGGACAAGGACGGGTGCTTCGTTGTCCGCCAGGTCTCGGAGGTGAGTGGAGCGCGACTTCCCTGCTGTACACGAGCAGTGGATGCTGACAGCGGGTTATCCTCGTAGAACTCGACCGAGATCCTCGGCCTCTCGCCCAAGTTCCTCTTCGGCCTCGAGTGCCTCACGGACATCTTCGACCGCGACGAAGCGAACAAGCTGCGCGACAACGTCTACTACCTGTCCGAGCCCGGCGCACCAGAAGATGGCCACGTTTACGAAGAAGGTGCGCGTCAAACCGACGCGGTGCATCTTCCAAGTTGCTGATCGGCTGGATCCCGCAGGCCCGCAAATCTTCTCGCTGTCCGGTCGTGGCGAGCGAGGGTCCGGCATCGAGGACGACGTGTCGGACTCGGAAGGCTCGGAGGACGAGGAGACGGGTGAGCGCGATACGCGACCGCGGAAACACTGGACTTGTTCGTATTTCTTTACTGCTCCGAATTACACTTCTCTGATGCTAAACTCTTCGTCGCAGGCTGGTGTGCCGCGCACCGTCCTCGAATCCTGCCGACCGCGGACGGCTCGCCGTCCCCTCACGCCGAGGTGTCCGGCACGTCCGCTAGCTACCCGAACGGGCTGACGATCCTTGAGTTCGAGCTCGAGCGGGACATGCGCAACCCGCTCTACCCTCCCGCGCCGCCGCGCACGAGCACCATGCCGGGGAGCGGCGCGTCGTCGGGGAGCGGCACGCCGGGTCTGACGACGGCGAGGCGCTCGACGCGCTCGGACGAGACGATGCGGCCCGAGAGCGACCACGACCCGACGCCGCAACCGGGCTATGCGCGCGACGTCCTCGCGCTGCAACAGCAGCAGGTGCTGCAGAGCCCGGTCCTAGCGGCGAGGGCGGGGGCGGCGGCGGGGGAGGAGGACCCGGACGAGATACACTGGGAGCCCGGCGCGCAGGAGATCATGGAGAGCACGACGAGCTACTCGCGCCCGCTGCGCGCGCTCGAGCGCCTGCGGAGGACGCGCCGAGTCGAGCAGGAGCCGCGCGTCGGTTTGCAAAGGGTCGACGAGATCGACCCCAAGGGAATAGGCGCAGAGGACGTCATCATCGACAAGAACCAGTCGCAGCGCCAGGTCGAGCGGAAACGCAAGGGAGCCAAGCGCAGGAACCGGAGAGGCGGCGGAGGGCAGGGCGTCGGCACGCTGGACATCTTTGCGGGTGCGTCTTGTCTGAATGCTCGTTGGAGTTTGAGAGGCGCATGCTGATGGTTGGACTCATGGGTCTGCAGTCCTCTCGCAAGTGAACGACCAGCTCGGGAGCGCCGACAGCATCGAAGAGTTCCTCAAGATTGCCGTCGGCGTGATCAAAGACCTGACGCAGTTCCACCGCGTGCTCATCTACCAGGTGCGTTCACCGCTTCTGCATACCGCATTTGACATGCGCATTGCGGAAATCCTGAGCGACTCGCGCAGTTCGACGAGGCGTGGAACGGGCAGGTCGTAAGCGAGCTCGTCGACTGGAGCCAGACGCACGACCTCTACAAGGGCCTGCACTTCCCCGCGGGCGACATCCCCGCCCAGGCGCGCGAGCTCTACAAGATCAACAAGGTCCGCTTGCTCTACGACCGCGACCTTTCCACCGCGCGCATGGTCTGCCGCAGCGTGGACGACTTGCAACACCCTCTTGTGAGTTGCGCGCCGACTGCGATACAGTGTTAATATGATGTTAATATGCACGGGGACTCACGATTATTGTGCGGCGCGCAGGACATGACCCACTCGTACCTCCGCGCAATGAGTCCGATCCACTTGAAATACCTTGCGAACATGTCGGTTCGCGCGTCCATGTCTATCGTACGTTTGGCGCGAGCAAAGACACAGGGGAAGGGAGCTAAGTTCTGCGCTCTGCAGAGTATCATGGCCTTCGGCAATCTGTGGGGTCTCGTCGCGTGCCATTCGTACGGCGGCAGCATGCGTGTCTCGTAGGTCACCAGAAGCCGACGTTGTATGAGGAATAGCAATGAGCTCACGAGCATCCCCCTCTAGCTTCCCCGTCCGCCAGATGCTCCGTCTCCTCTCGGACTCACTCTCGCGCAACATCGAGCGCCTGTCGTACGCCCGGCGCCTCCAGTCGCGCAAGCTCATCTCCACCCTCCCGACCGATGCGCACCCGGGCGGGTACATCGTCTCCAACGCCGAGGACCTGCTCAGCCTGTTCGACGCGGACTTCGGCGTGCTCGCGATCGGCGACGCGTCCAAGATCCTCGGTCCCATGGACTCGGGCCAGGAGATCATGGCCATCGCGGAGTTCTTGCGGCTGAAGCAGATCCCGTCCGTTGACCATTCGTCTTAGTTGAAGGAGCCTCAACTAAGTCCACGGGCGTGCGACAGGAACATGCAATTCACCCAGTCTATCGCCGATGACTTCCCCGAAATGAAGATACCCGGCGGACTTGATATCATAGCAGGCTTGCTGTTCGTGCCGCTGTCGGCTGGTGAGTCGTCCTTGTTACTCGAGCGCCCTCGTTGCGAAGAAATTGATTGTGGGGGGTGCGGCGCGCACAGGCGGACGCGACTTCATCTGCTTCCTCCGGAGGGGGCAGCTTCGGCAGGTCAACTGGGCGGGTCGGCCGACGAAGAACGAGGTCTCGCTCGAGCCGCGCTCCTCGTTCAAGAGCTGGTCCGAGATGATCCGGGGAAAGTGCAGACAGTGGACGGACGAGCAGCTTGAGACGGGTGCGTGCCTGACGCGGTGAACCGAAGAAGAGGGTGCGGAGGGCTGATATCGTCGATGCTTTGGTGCAGCCGGCGTCCTGGCGCTCGTGTACGGCAAGTTCATCGAGGTCTGGCGCCAGAAGGAGACGGCCATGCGGACGAACCAACTCACCAACATCCTCCTGTCCAACGCGAGCCACGAGGGTACGCCGTCCTTTCCTTGGGTCACGATGCGAGCCATGCGGGCGCTGACATATTTCGCAGTCCGAACACCCCTCAACCACATCATCAACTACCTCGAGCTCGCGCTCGACGGCCACCTCGACCCCGACACGCGGGAGAATCTCTTGCGCAGCCGCGATGCATCGAAGGTGCGTTCGCCTCGTCGAACCTCGTCTTTGCTGCTACCCCTTGCTTACGCGACGGCGCCGTCCGCAGACCTTGCTTTTCACCATCAACGACCTGCTCGTGCGTTCCTGGCGCGCTTCCTGCTGGTCGATTGATGGCTCATGCTCCGTTCGCTTTCGCAGGACCTCACCAAGCTCGAGTCCGGCCAAGACTTCATGTTCCAGGAGCCACTCGACCTGCCCGCTACCATCCGGGACGCCGTCGAGAGCTACAAGTCGGAGGCATGGCGGAGAGGCATTACGCTCACTGTCGACACCGAGTCATCACCGGCCCACGTCGTCTCTGATCACCGCAAGGTTCGTGATGTTACGCTGTTTCTTTACGTTTCACGACGCTGAACTCTTCTCCCCTGACAGATCCGAACCGTCGTGAGCAACTTGACTAGCAACGCTAGTGCGTATCTAGAAACGCCTTTTCCCCTTCACTGGATAGCATATTTAACCACCGGCGGCCTACAGTCAAGTACACCAAGGAGGGCTCGGTTACCGTCGAGTGCAAGCTGGCGCCAGAAAACGATGCAGTTCAGGAGCGGCAGGTCACGGTCGAGATCGTCGTGGAGGACACCGGTATCGGCATCGAACGTGCGTCTATGATGCGCTCCAGAGCCTAACCAATGATTATGTCCAAACTGACGCTTTTCGGTTCAACAGCGAGCAAGCTCGAGACCATCTTCCGCGAGTTCGAGCAGGTCGAGTCCACAACACCGCACGCAGCTGGTCTTGGTGCGTTTAGACAGGCAGACGCCCTTTTCGTAAGTGAATGACAGGGTCTGACAACTGGCAACAGGTCTCGGTCTCGCCACAGTCGCCCGCATCGTGGAGCATCTGGGCGGGCAGCTTCGATGCCAGAGCAAGCCGGGCAAGGGCTCGCGTTTCTCCTTCCTCATCCCCTTCAACATTCCTCGTACCTCGGTCCGTCTTGCTGCCACCTACCCGGCGGACTAGTCCTTACACGCCTCTCAACAGTCTCGCGGATCAAAGTCGGTCGGATCAAAGTCGGTCGGCTCCGGTTCGACCGGATCGCTCAAACAACCGCGTTGCCGCGCGAACTCGAACGGTTCCAGCGGCTCGATCACGTCGGCAGCTGTCAGCTTGCGTTCGAGTTCCGGCAAGTCGGAGATCGACTCGGTCATCGACGCCCTCAGCTCCTCCCACATCTCCCAACCGACGCGTCGCAGCTCCGCGATCGCCTCGTCAGGACAGTCCGGACAGCGAAGTCCTGGGCAGTACCCGGTTCGCGACTCGAGCGTGCCGTTGCGGTCAGCCAAGGTCGACACGGACGAAATAGACGCAGAGATGGCTCGGCAGGCGCAGGAGCGTCGCAAGAGCAGCGCCGATAGTATCAAGAGCGGCGTCCGGGCCTCGATTCCGGCGGGGAGCGGCGGTGGCCTGCAACGAAAGAGAAGCACTCCCACAGCAAAGGTTTCTCCTCCCCTACCTGAGTCCGGCCCGCCCCTTCGGGTTCTTTACGTCGACGACGAGTAAGGCATTCCTTCTTTTGCGCAACGGCGCCACAGGGGCTGAACGTCCTTGGTTACGCGACAGCCCTATCAACCGCTCGATCTTGAAGAAGCGGCTAGGCCGCGACGGCGTGACTGTTGAGCTGGCAAATAACGGCGACGAGGGAGCGCAGAAGGTCGACGAAGACGAGACCGGCTTCGATTGCATCTTCATGGACATCCAGGTATGGCTTCTTGGGACGCTGTGCGGTCTGAGCCGTACTGACAAGACCTTCTGCAGATGCCTGTCAGCGGCTGGGAGAGCACCAAGCTCATCCGCGAGCGAGAAGAGACGAAAGATCTGCCCTCGCTGCCGCGTCGTCCGACGCACGAGCAACTGGGGCGGCTACCCGTCTTCGCGGTCTCTGCTTCCCTCAGTGCGTTTCCCTTGTGATTGTGGCCCTTCTTACTATCCGTTCTGACTTTGCGCCATCACGTCGTTTTTAGCCGCCGCCGACTACGACCACATGCGTGAAGTCGGCATGGACGGCTTCTTCTTGAAGCCCATCCAATTCAACGTCGTCAACGACCTGCTCAAGGCGCTCACGGACAAGGAGACGCGCGACAAGTACCGTTACCTTCCCGGCCACGACTTTGAGCGCGGCGGCATTTTCGTTTAGACGCCGACCTCCGTTCGCCCCCTTTCTCAACCACCTCCCCATGGCCTCGCTGCCTCCCTCCTTCGCTGCATTCGACCCCGCATATTCTCTCCACTTGCCTGCTCATTACGCATCTGCCTCCCGCCTACATTGTTGCCGTACACAGTCTTCCTCTCTTCATTATCACATTTATTCAGCTTCTGCAGCATTATACCACACGGTCTCTTACAGATCGGCGTCACCGGGCCCATACATCACCGCCTCTTTTTCGCTCGATCCTCACTCCGTTCCTGTGTGTTTGTTTCTATTCCGTCTCTCGCTCCTCATATGTAGCCGTATCTCCTGGGCCTTGTAGTTTCCCCGTATCACGCAGCGACACTACACGCATCTGCTCTCGCAAGGGATTTTTTTTTTGGTTGTTGTCTGCCATGCCTGCCTTCTGCTGAGCGAGGTGAGTTTGCGAGACGGGCTCCAGGGAAGCACTTGTGACAGCTCGGTGCTGCATGGCGACACGAAAGCCATCCCAGTCGAACTGCTGCGATCACTGAGAGATTTTAATGCCGTAATTCCTTGGCAACCATGCATCGCTTATAGCTCTTCATAACCGGCACAAAAATAATGCCAAACCGGACAGTAATGACATTGCTCCTCAGAGCTGGAAGGGTAAGGTTTCCGGCCGAACACCTGACTGCTTTCCTGACCTCAGCCTTGCGTATTACGAAGGCCGGCGTCGGTGAAGGCAAAGGGCGGATCTTTTCAGAGAAAGGGTAAAAGGTGCACTGTGGTTGATCGACCAGTCTCACCGTGCTTCGAAGCTACACCCGTATAGATCCCCCGACCTCTCGATCCAGACAACCCAGGTGAGCGTCTCTCACTTTGCCGAAGTCAGATACCTCGTCTTGATATCACCGTATTCGCCTAGCAGTAAGTGTCGTCTTTCTGCTCCTTTTCCAAGCTCCGCTTGCAGATCCGATCTGAAGTATCATCTTTGCTTGCACTTTGCACACAGACACACCATGGCTGCTTCTTTCTCTGTCCGCCGTCTTGGACTCCAGCTTACGTCGAGCGCGTGGTCGCACTCGCCGTTATTGTTGCGCACGGCAGTACCAGCATTCACAGCAGCCATGTCGAGCGCAACTTCGAGCGATTCAGGTTTGGACACCTACTCCGAGATCCTCATCGACCACAACAACGTCAAGGTACGTCCTGAACCATTTTTTCTTTTGGACGTTAGGGTCCTTGTCGGTTTGACTGAATGGCATTTTTGGGCGCTGCGTGGGCTGGTAGGACCTCTTTGCGCGTTACAAACACGAGGCGAACCCCAAGGTATGTCTAAGTTGCTGTGTAAATGGATGCGCCTTACCTAGGAGGTGGAGTGTGCAGACCAAGGAGGCAATTGTGAACACGATCATCCGCGAAATTGCGGTGCATGGCGAGGCGGAGGAAGTGTCTGTGTATAACGAGCTCGAAGCTAAAGGAAGTACGTTTGAGAGGTTACCCTTCATAGTGCTTCCATCGCAAATGAGGCTGATGGACAGGGGATGTCTGACGCCGCATGAGTAGAGCAGGGCGAGTCACAGCACTTCCGTCACGAACATCAGGAACTCGAGGAGGCGCTGTATGAGGTTGACAAGTCAAAGTAAGAGGCAATGCTCTGTACGATCCTGCACCCAGCTGAAAGATAATCATAAGCTTTGGCGCCCCCGACTTTGACCAAAGTCCGTCCTGGCTCAGTCATATGCGTGTCAGCACTCGCCGCTGATACCTCCTCCCGCGCAGAGTTAACCAAGGCGATCTCGATCTTCGTCAACCACGGTACGGCTGTATGAAGTTAATTTTTGTTTGATTTTGCAGATCTCTGATGATCGATTCTATGGTTCTATGCCTAGGTACCGAGGAAGAGAAGGACGTTTTCCCCGACTTTGTCAAGAAGCTCACGACCGAGGAGAACCACAAGCTCGCGGAGAAGTTCATTGAGGTCCGTTTTGTTTTATCCACCCGAGATTCACCGGACGCTGACAGGGTGGGTCGCCACAAACCTGTTGTGAAAATTAAACAGATGCGCAAGCTCGTTCCGACGCACCCGCATCCTTCGGCCCCGCAGCACGGCAAGGCCATACACAAGCTCACTGGCGCGGCGACGCGGCCGCTTGACAAGGTAGGCTTCTATGCGCACTTCGCTTTCGGAATTCCATGCTGTTGATGAACATGGCTGACCCACCCGCAGATCTTCGATCTTGCGAGGGACTATGTCGACTTGAAGTACCAGCACCCCGCCAAGCCCGGTGACCGTGCGTTTTCGTTTTCTTCTCTTCCTCGACTTCATTTATCAGTCCCTCCCCTCCGAGAATGTCTTCTTCGGCTTCCGCTTACATGGGACGCTGGCTGGAGCAGCTGGCACGCAGCCGCAAGACATCGACCCGGCTCTTCTGCGCGCTTGAACATCGCGCAAGTTCGCAGCGGCGAGATGAAGGAGCGAGGTGGGACGGCGAATATAAAAGGGCGCTATGTTGACTTGAAAATGGGGAGTGGGAAATATGTATTCGATAATTACGAACAATTCTAAGATCGCTGGAGTTGAAGACGTAGCTCTCGTTTGTCAGACCGCTTTGGGGATATTAGTGGGGCAACCAGCACTCCCTGCATAACGCGTGTAATTTTCAAGTAGAAAATCTCTCGAGCGCTTCATATGAGTGACCCACCCTCAATACGCTGATAGACCGTAATAGGGAACATGGCCTACTCAGTCCCAATACAAGAAAGAACCCCAAGAAACCACCAACAACAGGAGCCCAGCTCTCCACCAACAGGCTCAGTCCCGCTGTCCCCTCCCGAAGGTGTCATTGCCCCCCTCGGGGGATGGAGACAGAAAATGTCTGCTCACAATCAGAACAGCCTCCCGTCCTTCCTCCCAGGCCTTCTCGACGGCTTCAGCGCAAGCTTCCTCGACTTCCGCAGCCTCCTCCGCCGGAAAGTGCCAGAGGTGCAACCGAAACAGAGCGAAGCAGCGTGGCCAGAACCCATGATCTCGAGGATGTCTTCACAGTATTTCACAGTCGACACGGGAAGCTCGAGCATGTCGAGTTCGTGCGAAGCAAGGATGCGTAGGTTCCTTAGCTCGCCCTGGTTCCAGCACAACCCCATGTCGGAAGGTCATAAAGCCAGCTCATGTCCAGCGGAGGCGTCATGCTGTCTGGTGAGAAGAGGCGATGGTGAGGGTTGCTTTCAAGTCTGAGGACAAGTTACCGAAGCTCGGTCCATTTGCCCGTTGAGAGAGAGCTGTGCAGATCATGTCAATCTCGTGCGGCAGACCCCAGCGACTGCCAGAGATATCAAAGGCGCCTAGGGGTTGAAGCCAGACAAAATCGAGGCGCTTTATTTGACGTGGTGCACGACCCGATGAAACCGGCGTATACATCAGCGTCGGTAGGGTCATCTTCAGAAAGGTGCTGATAGTAACATAAGGAAACCTCCTCCCGGGAGACAGTCATCGAGCACAGTTCATCCTCTGAAAGTGGATCAAGACCCGCAAAGCCTCCACGATCGATATGGAGCGTGTCCACAGAGACCAGTAGCTCCGCGGTTGGTGAGAAATCGGGAGCGTCATCGGGTTTGTCAAGCGAACGTAGAGCCGCTTCACCCAAAGCGTGCCGATGTTAGTGTCCTTCTCGACAGTCTCCAAGAAAGCGCTCGAGGCCGGCTCGGAGAGCAGGACCACCGACTTGTACGCGATCGCTTGCCGGCCCTGAACCACGATCAACAGACGAGGAGCGGGTCGAGCGATGCAGCTTTCCCGTAGCCCGGCTCAGTGCAAGGGCGATGCGCCTCTTCGATGATGAGCACGAGAACGTCCTTCGAGATGGTGTTCATTTCGAGCAGGTCTCGGATGAGGGAGTGGTGGGTGCGAAGGATGTTTTGAATTAGTAAGGAGGCATCATGGTGGTGAGCGAAGAAGAGCAGAGCCAACGCTGGAGCCACGCAAGATATTGCGAAAACACGTGGCGGGCACGTCTATAGCCACGGATGTCCATAGGACTCCACTGCATAGGACTGCACTACGTAGAAAATTCAGTATTTTTTGGAGTGCGGACCTGCCAACCCTGTTTAAAGCATTGTTGCACCCGAAACGGCAGCATTGCGAAACGTCGAGGAAAATGTTGAAAGCGAATCCCACCCCTCGCAGGGCGATATGAGGAGAGGGTGAAACTTAAACGATTACAATATTTCTTACAAAGATTATTCAGCTTGAAGCACGAGCGGAACAGCGACGAAGATTTCGGGAGGCAGAACCAGGTAGGCGCGCATGGGCGTGTGAACGTGCGATGCCGACCATACCCCTCGCTAAGGCTCTCGGTCGCCTTCGCATTGAATTGAACCGCGCAGCTAGCAGCACTGATTGAGGTACGACCGAGTCGCTGAGAATTACTTGCAATAGTTCCGATCAGCAGCTCGGATGACCCGACATGCTCGAATCCGGCGGAAGAGTGGCGAGTGTATTGCGAAGGTGAAAAGTGCACGACGCAGAAGCAGAAATGAGACATCCGGAAGTGGTTGCTGTATCCTGCGCGGACGGAGGAGCAGGAGAGGTCGATCGAAACGGTGCTGGTTGATTGTGCGAAGATGGGAAGACGGTAAGAGCGGAGTGAGCGAGCAAGGTGTTGGAGCAAGGTGTAGGAGTACGAGCTCCGTTTGTGCCGTTATCCTATGCCAAGAAAAGGGCTGCAGGGCTCGTTCGAAAGCCGATATGGCAGGTGAGCTTCCTAAACTATCGCTCTACCGTGAGTCGCATCGCCTCGCGAAGCCAGAGCGTCTGCTCATCGACGCTTCCCCGATATCGTCGCTAGCATTATAGGTCCGATCCAGCCGCAGCGCATCCGCATCACAACGCCACGCGGCCATACCGCCTGTGCAGGCCCAACTGTTCCGCCCCGCCCGTGACATATCAGCTCCACGTACTCCCCCCTCCCCACTCCAGCATCGTCCCTTTGACCAGGCTCACCTGCGTTCCGCAGAAGAGAATGAAAGCAGCGTACACGGCGGCGGCAATGTACGCTGTTCTTGCCCAAGCTGTGAGTACACTGAAGAAGCAAGGGCTGAAGGGTGTACGCACCTGTCCGTGCAACCGCGTCCCGGTCCTCAACCTCCAGATCCATCCCGTGCACCTGATAACCAGGCGGCGCCTCTGCTCAGCGCCCTTCTCATCTAAGGAATCATTATGAGAAACTGACCCCGTTCTGGATGCATGCGCCGATCACAAGCAGAATCACGACGCCGAAGACAGAGATGACTTGTGTCCGGAGGTGCGGTCGACTCAGCGGCTGCTCAGGGCGCATCGGGTGTAGGGACGAGCGGACCTGTGCAGAAGCCTGCGAGGGGCACGCTTACGACTGGTCGGACGGGCATTGTGGTTTGGATTGTGTGGTCGTGCTGAGGACGATGAGGGCAAGATGAGGGAGGCACAAGCGAGCGCACGCTCCTGTGTGCTCCGGGCCGAAGTGACAGATGTGCAGCTGTCTGCGTCATCTGTCACTGTAGCACTGTATCTCACCCTCTCTTTCAACTTTTTATCTGGCTCGGGAGTCTTTAATCATAAAGGGCATTTATACAGAAGGCAAAGGCTTCCTATATGCTGTAGTGCCCGGAATTCGAACTTGCATTACACTCGGAGGTGCGAGTGGGCAGTGTGGGCATCTCACCCGTCGCCGTCACTTCCATTAGAGATTCATTCCTACCTCCCCAATAAAGTGTCAGGCCCAAAAATCTTACATATAATGTCATAATGCCGGGCCATAGCTCTAAGACACTTCCAGCAGCAAACCTGCGACAGCATTCCAGTCCTCACATTGCCGACTTCAACAGCAAGTGGCTGTTGTCTCAATCTTGCACCACGGAGAAAAGTCTTTCAGTAATAGAAAAAAGAGCGGACATGGGTGCAGGTTTATTCCACCGGTAAGGCTGCGCACAGCGCATGCATTGCAAAAGGAACAAAAGAGCGGACAGGTCCTCGACCTGGGTTTGGAGAGTGGGCCAAGAACTAAGTGTGCTGGAGTTGGAGAGAGATGGACCCTCTTCTTGCAAGCTGTTGGAACTCCTGAGCGATCAGGAGTCGAACCACCAGGAGACGCCTTCACTCGCCGTGATGCGGCCGATGGTCGCCCAGCTGCTGCCGGCGAGGCTTTGGAAACCCGTAGGCTGCCCAGTCCCAATCCGGTGTCAGGAGAAATGATACGGCATGTTATATCATCAGTGCAGCTTACAGTAAAGTCGAGATCATCTGAGCATTCATGCCAGCCAGGTCAGTACGCGGGTCGCTTCGGGATGAAGAGGTGGGAGAGCGAAGGAGCGTACAGTAGTCGCACCCCTGAGCGTATCAATGCCCTCGGTAAGCCTTATGGAGAAATTGATGTGGTTATTTCATGGCGGACATAGCGTGCACTTGTCCTGGACGGTCACACTCACAGAGCTGCCACCGTAGGTCGCCGTGATGGACTTGCCGCACGCATCATTGCCCAGGGATTCGTAGAGGTCCGTGGAGATCGCAACATACCCGGAGATAAACAAAAATTATTAGTACAGGCTCAAAGGAAAGGCTCTTTTGAACGGGAGAATGAGCGTGGACACTGGGCAACGCACAAGTCACTGTCGTTGATGGCGTTGCCGCAGCTGCCGAGGTTGCCGCTGCCGTTGTACTATAAACGGTACAATTCTCAGCGTAGCACTAGGAAGACGTATAATATGGACCCACGTAGGTCAGGTCACCAGAGTTCCTTTCGAATTGAGCAATATGTCAGCCGCGGTTGACAGACGGCTTGCCCCCACACGCACATAGAGAAGGGACGTACGAAGAAGACGACGAGCCGGTCATAGAGGAGGACGCAGCAGACGTGGTCGAGGTTTCAGTGCCACTGGGGGTCCCTGAGCCCTGAGCAAAGTTCTGAATAGCATTTGCCGAAGAAGCGGGGCGGGGGCCTTGATGGCCCTGCTGGGGAATGGGCGCGGCCCTGGAGAGCAAATGTTACATTAGTTGTTGTCCTCACCACCCCTTTTCGGACCGGGAAGTGAAGCTCTGGGAAATTTAGTTACAGCGCGAAAGAGACGATAGTGAAGAGAAGAGAGAGGAGGGTGAAAGTGCGCATTGCGTGTGTTGTACCTGATGGGAAGAGGGTGAGGGTCTAATGTGAGAGTTGGCTTGGTGAGGATGTTGAGAGAGCGTGTGGGCAGAGTGCCTAAGAGCTATCAATACAGGATAGTATCACGATAAAATGAGATGAGAGGAAGTGAAGAGGAGGGAGCGAGGTCAACTTGCTCGGCTTCTTGTAGTTGCGGCCAAACAAAGACGCAGATGTAGGAACAAGAATGAAGACAAAGGATCGCTCTGCTGCGCAAAGCTGCGCAGACACTTGGCAGACAATAACGAAAGGTGCAAATGATCGACAAAAGCGAGATACGGAACTGAGGCCTGGCCGTGAGCGGGGCAAACAGCAACGGGGCAGCGGCTGCGGACGCGACCCATTTGCTGGAAAACCCACAAAAACCACTCCATGTCATGTGCACAAAGCTAGAGGCGATTTTGAGGCTTTTACTTTATGCGCCAAATGAAATGAAAGCTGCAGTGAGCTGAAGGGCAAGCCCTTCAATAACAACGCGAAAACCGTCTGATTCTTGGGAAGCGCTGGTAGGAACAGTACGGCATCCTCCGCCCGTACCTGTACCTGCTGCGAAATCTTCTCAGGAGTTTGTTTATCCTCGACAACTACACAGATTTGAAATTATAGTCTCAGTCGATTGCCGACCGGCCGGGCGGAGTACGGCTCAGCTGCGCCGCGGTCCGCAACCAACATGGGCGGTATATGCATCGGGACGGGGGTGGATGTTACAGAATGCACTCGTGTGACCGCTTCGTCCGGTCGAGAGTAGCAAGGAACGGAAGTTCAAAAGTACATTACTTACAAGGTACTTTAAATTCCCATAACACATGGAGGGAGAAAGGTATCGTTGAGTCTTGAGAAAAGGGAAGAGGGGCGACTGCTGGTCCGCACTGAAAACAGGTACATGTCCCGCCGTCGGTGCCTTTAACCCTGCTGCGAGCGGGCAAATACATGCTCTGGAAGGCTGTGGGCCTCAGTCCCACGGACCTTTCTCCTCTGGGAATTGGAACTTGGGAACCGGAGCTTGCTCAACCCTGCTCCAGAGGGGGTGCTGAGGACAAGCGGAAGGCCCTTAGGCCACCGCCTTCTGCACTGTGCTCAGAGACTGACATGCGACTGTTGTTGCATGGAATCTTCCTTGATCAATAAGCATGTCCGTTAGACCGAGTATAAGGGAGAAAACGGAAGCTACGAAGATGGACCACCTGCTCACATCCAAGTTACCTGCTACCACTGCGCAAACATCATCAACTGCGTTCCCACAACCAGGAGACATGTGCTTCTAAGCAATATCAGCTAGGGATACTCAGTAATTTTAATTATGGGATGAAGGACTTCAGTCCGCGTACGTGGGCAATTCTACTGCACACCTTCACAGCTTCAGATGCAGTGTCGAAAATCGACCATCATGTAAAGTTAATTGAGCCTGCCAGTATTGCTGAGAGGTGTTTGCCAGGATCATATAGTGTCAAATCTCTTCGAATCTCGAATCTTCTTTTCGTGAAGTATGGAATTGTATCGAACCACGTAGACAGTCAAGATCCATCCGTCGAATCAGGAATCAGCTAGCCAAGCGGTCTTCGAGACCGACCCAAAGTATCGGCGGGGGGCTTGTTTAGCTACTGGAAAAAAAGGGGAGGCCAGTATGCACGTACCCATGCTTCGCTGCAGGACCAGTTTTCAGATGGTGGGAGCCCGAGTAGGCTATGGATTCGAAGCCGTTACAGTAAGTAGTCGCCAAGGCCTGCAACGCGATGCATTTCAGACGTAGGTGGCCGTCCTTGCTAGAGGTATGAGCATAAAGTTGAGAAGCTTGGACGTGAGGATTCTCCTCGACTTTACATCCCCCTGGTGCACACACACTCTTACACGCTATTTCGAAGTGCTGAATGGCAGTGTTTTTCAGCTCCCTCTGCACTGCAGACTGTCCATGCCGCCCGCCCTCTGCTGGTTCAAGTGCACGCGGCCAATCTCATGAGTCTTTTGCCTTGAGATGCATGCCCATTGCCGTTGTTCATTCTCCAGGGACAGGGGCAGCTCACTGCACTCAGTCGACCGACATCGGCGCCTTCCCCGCCGGGGCCAGCGCCGGGAGCCCACACGCAGCTGTCTGCGACTCCGCGCTCACTCTCGCACTGCGTTTGTACCCCCAGCTTGAGATGATCATCAATAAGGAGCGACCAAGTGTTCAGGGCCGGAGGGATCGCCAAAGAGGGATCGGATCGTCAAGGAACACGGACGAGAGATCGAGGAAAAGCGCTATAGAAACGATGTGTTCACGTTGGCTCAACTGTTCGCGGGGCCGTTGCTGAGCCCCGGGAGGACTCCAACCACCATGAGGTCAGTCGCTGCGCAGTCCATATTGGCGTCTCCAACGCATGCACACATCCACTTGGCACATTGACCTCCCGCCCATCCCCAACAGACTGACAGCGATAAATATTTCAACAGTAAACACGGCGAATGCCTGCTTCGTGATCCTTCCGGGTGGAAAGATGGCGGAGGCAGGCCCGGATGAGGGAGTCAGAGCAGCACGCACGTTCAAACGTCGGGCTCGAGAGGAGTGGTGGCGCGGGCTCGCGCGAGGGGCGCCACTCGGCACCGCCCGGCCGATGCTTTGGGGGAAAGTGGGGTTCCATGTGGGTCGCGGTGTTGTTGCTTGGTTTGAAGGGGTCGACGATCAGGCTGCAGCAGGGAAGATTGCAGCGAACAGGCAATGAAAAATTTGTTAGAAATATACTTGATCTGCATGAATCAACTGAAAAAATAACAGAGGTAGAGCGGGAAGAAACGGTGAAAGCTGCGAAAGTGGCGATGACGTGCGGCGGGCGGGGCGACGGGGAGCACCTCGACGGTGGACAATCAGAGCGAGCGTCTTCTCTCCACAGCAGCACATCAGCTCCTCTCGCTCTCTCCCTTGAACCACCACCACCTCCTCCCCGCGCCTGCAAAACAGCCCCCAATCCCCTTGGGCATATTCCCCTTCCTTTTTCTCCGATCAAACTCCACGGCGCGCCTAGTCGATCAACCTGCACCTCCCCCGC